>JAHZMZ010001567.1:0-18405 GCA_027743805.1 Lepidocyrtoides sp. E14 | reverse complement strand
TGCTGTTATTTTCAGAAGACGGTATCCTCCGTCTTCATGTGCTTGTATGGATGCACCACTAAAGAAAATTGTCAATGACTGGCTTCTTGCATACATATTCATTACACGTCCAGTTTTGTGCTAAATAAAAGGCACTCACTAATGAAAGTGAAGTGGTTGTAAAAGCAGAAAAGCCTAGTCAAATAGAGCCACTGGACATTTTGCAACTTAAATATTTACAGAGAGCCATAAATTTTACTGTCAAAGGACATCTATAGGTACGAGGCACGAGGGATATTATACAATATCAAGTACTAAATTATTATTTGGTGCAATAAATATATATCTTGAATCCGATGCACTTATTTTTTTAGATTGTATACGCACTGTTATCTAAGCACTCAACAAGTAAACACGCAACTAAATCTGAATCCCCTTGCCTCAGCGTGGCACTCTTAGTTTAATTCAAAAAATCTGACTTCAATATGCACAAAACCTTTCCACCTGTATATGTTAATGAACTTTTCATACATTTCATATTTTGCATACTGCATATATTGATGATTATATAAAATGATCGCTGAGCTCATGTCATCCATTGTCTATTTTTGGACCAAGGTGTGCAAAGAAACGTTAGAAAACGTGATTGAATAATTTAATAAAAATGTATTAAGACTCCTATCACGATATCATAATGACCAGATCAGACATACATAGGTACAGAAGTACAAAAAGAAAAATGAGATGATAGAGATCTGTGCAATTTAGTATTAGACATGTACACCAGTGCTACAATACAATATAAATTACAGGGCTAACACTCAATATATAAGCGTCGGCGGAATTAAATTTGCTGTTACATTGTAATGTAATCTGATGAAGCAATTTGGCAAAATATGTCTGAGCAACCGAGCGGTACCAAGAAGTGAAGTGCAAAATTTTGTTTTGCTTTAAAAAAATGTAAGATCTGCCGTGATGATATGGTAAGCAACAATGAAAGTATGTAAATGTGAGTGATGACATATTTGCTTGTGTGTTTCGCTCATTCATTGCTAGTCTGCGTCGGTCGGTTGAATAACTTCTTTTTTAGACCAAATTTGTACCAGTGTCAAATATCTCTAATTTTTCTTAATTTAGTTTTGCATCAGTCCTAACGGTAATGGCAATGGCAAAAAAAGAACGGTTTTTGTTGCTGTCCCCTCCCAAAATGACGTGATCTCTTTGAAGACAGACTACTTAATTAAGTAAATATTTTTTTCCACTTTTCAGCAGCCCCAGTAAATACACAATATTAATAGCAATTCTAATTGTTATTCTGGTGGTTACGGACAGTTGGTCTTGTCTCGTACATAAAATATTAAATACATTTTTATTTTACATGCAAGTTGCTCCCTAAAAGCCAGTACAGGTTTATGCACAAATGATGAAAAAAAACGAACAATATTTGCTAATGTACGGACTTGGTTTTGCAGCATTGCATGCGATGATAATGATGACTTGTTTTATTTCTAGAAAGAAGATTTGCACTTGCAGACAATCTGTCGCTGTCTTTAGGTCTATATGTATTTTGTACATTTGTTGGCCTGAAACCGAGAGAATATTAATGGACAAAATATTTAAGAAGATGAAGAAAAAACGAGTTATTAGCAGTGGGCGACAACATCTCGTCCCATTTTTACTACTTTACTTTAACTCATTTAAATGCACATTATAAATGCAGACGGCATGCATCCACTGAAACAACAATAATATTTTACTTTTTTTAAAATTTAAAAGTGATATTTTGCACATTTGTTCGCCTTTCCCTTCTCGTTTAAATCATGTATAGGGTTGGGGTAAGTTATATTAATTGACATTTTTAAATGTTTGTTTTAATACGACAGTTACTCAAATAAATGGTAGGCAAAGAGAGAAAAAAAAATAAAAGCGTGATGAATGTTGGCCATTTATAACCCAGCGGTGGTCGTGATTTGGTATATTAAAAGATGCAAAGTCGCAGTCGTCAGCCCGTTTTTCATCTATTCACTTTTCTATTTTTACGATTGAATGTGGTCCCTTTGGGAACCTTCCTCATGCAACCTTGATGCTCCTTTTTAATGAAAATAGAAACCTGCAATTGTCTAGTCTGTTTCACAGAAAAATTAAATTTTTGCAACAGTAATATCAAGTTGTTTGTCTGATTAGGAGGACATGAACATGGTCTCTATTGCAAAAAAAATGTGACACAAACTGAAAGATGTGAGGAGATGAGTCGGCACTACTCATTGTCATTTTTTATTGAATGGATGTCGATCAGAAAATTGGGTAAAGAAGAAGATCATGGTCTCTATTGCAAAAAAAAATGTGACACAAACTGAAAGATGTGAGGAGATGAGTCGGCACTACTCATTGTCATTTTTTATTGAATGGATGTCGATCAGAAAATTGGGTAAAGAAGAAGAAGAGCAATTTCATCTCTTGCAGGTATCCTCGTCTTACCCTTCTTGTTTCACTGACATATTTTTATACTACAAGACTACCACAAGGATAAGTTATTATTCGTATATTATACGTCATCATAATCCAATCGGCAACATAATCAATGTCGCTCATTGTTTTTCTATTCATTCATCCATTTGAAGTAATTCATTGTTGAGGTTTTCAAGGTGCTATAGCTCCCTGCGATCTTCGGTCACGACGAGCAGTGATGAAGTTATAGAAAAAGTGCATAAAATTTTTTTTTTCAATTTCTTTTGTTTTGTTGACAAAATGACAAAAATTTGATGTGATAAAAGATGATGATGATATGATGACAATAAATATGCATGTCTAAATGCAGGCGTGAGATGAAAGTGACGAAAAATATCACGACCACACTCACGCTGCTGCTAACAAGGCCAGCGTAAGGTACAACTGTTCAATAATTAGAGAACAAGTAAAGACATTGTGATCTGATGATGATAGCCATTATTTCTAAAGTTCGCACGGGGAAAAGAAGTAGAAAGTTTGAAGAGTAGAATATTGGAAGATGAAAGCAAGCCAAGAAATAAAACAAAACTGCTCATCACGCCAAGGAATTCATCAAAGAGAAGAGCCAGTGGGTCATTTCATCGCGGGCAGAGAGTACAACGAACCAACAATCGTGTATTTATCTTTTTTAAAAATACATACTCTGCATCTGCATATTTTAGTTCACAATCACTACACACACCACGCCACGGCATGTCGTGAAAATGATGATGATCATGTTGTACTTGTAAATCTTTTTGTCTTTCACTTGTGGTAATTTTACATCGACAAAATCAGATGAAAGCGTTTGATTGTTAACGAATTAATAAAAATAAAGAGAAGGATGTGTGCGAAAATGCAAATAAATTGCTTTAGTGCAAATACATGCATTTACAAGAAGGAAAAAATAATATGCAACGCACAAGTAAAAAAAAAGATTTCTTCAGGTGATCAGATAAAATTGGCGTGTGTACTGAGGAGGATACTATCTTGTCTTATTAGACGTGAAGGAGGATTTGCATCGTTTGGCTAGCATTTGCAATGAAAATTTACATATATTTTGGGAGATGGGTAATGACTGATGTGATGAATATGCATGTCTTAGCAGTTTGATGGCGCATGCTGACAAGATAATTAGCAGCTTATCTATTAGCTTTCAGCTAGCAATACTGCATATATACCGCCACTGCTGTAGTCATGCCACCATAGCATTTTATTGGAGAAAGATATTAAACTATTGAATTGGCAAGAGTAATGGCAATATGATCACGATGATATCATGAAAAATATTTCCCCTAAAACTTGTATCAGTCACTTTTCTGTAGTTCGTCTTTCTCTTTGAGTAGAAACTATAACTTTATGAAGGAAACTAGGTCAAATTTGAGTTGACTAAGCTTATTATCTTGACAAGTAAATGACCAATGGTCGATGCCATAGAGGACGACCGGCTGTATGAAAGTCCGACCAAGAACAGGTAGAGTACATTAATGTAGGTATTTATAACAAAGTGTGCAATACGTACATAATATGTATCCTGCACATAATATTTTCAGTAAATAAAAATGAGCAAAAAATGAGATGTGAAGTTAGAGACACGAAGAAGTGTTCACCAACTAACTGATTCTTAAACTCGGAGAATGACAGAAATAGAAAAATCGTCAATATCATCATTCACTTCATAGTTTCTGATAGAGATGGACCTATCCTCAGATTTCAAAACATTGACTTTACTTTCTTTGCATTATTAGCAGAAAGAATTAATCGAATACTTTAAATGTCTTACCAAATAGCGCATTGTGAAAAAATATATCATGTTTCGTTTCCAACTCTAACTATAAGAAAAAAAATGAAATGATTAAAATTCTCTGGCGTGTCCATACATTTTGAATTATAATAAAATAATTGACTCCACCTTGAGCATTTTTATAGTACTAGAAGTACTTCAAGATAATTTAAAGTAGTTATGCCTCTATCCTAGCCCATCATCTTGCAATATAGGGGGATGATCTAATTGAAGCATTATTAACCAAATAGCCAAGTGGTAATGTGATGCATACTAGTAGTAGTAGTGTAAAAACAATAATTGTTTTACTTCTCTCCGCTCCCATATTCTGCCCATCAAACACTCCTGGACAGTCACCGCAGACATTAAGGCAAACAACCTCTGCCTGCAACCAATTCTCACCAGTCATCATGGTCAAGTCGTCACAGTTTCCTAGCATATTATTCTGATCCTGTCTAATTCGTGCATTTACCTTCCAACCTCGTCGTCAAATCAAACCCCATTTGAAAAATCCCAAAATGAAATCCATTGAGGTGACCACATCATCACAGCTGCAGATAAATTCAAGCTACTACTATTGTGCACATTCATCATATTTTTGGTAATTTCATAATACAAAATATTTTTCACCTTCTGTTCACTTGACACCTACCCTGTACTTATATACAATACCGTGATAACAACAGGAAAAATATTATTATGCGCCCAAACTTCAAATAATCATGAAATCTATTTTCATTCTACAAAAAAGCTTGTTCATTTGTTTTATCTACCTATCCCAATCTTTCAAAAATTATTCTTTCTTTCTATTGTTTTTTTTTTCTTTGATGGCAATTTTTTTTTCTCCGCAAACTGATTATGCAAACTACCTAGTTTTGGTAATGATTACTACAACCAACTACTTGAATGAAAGTAGAAGCAGCATGGATATTACCATTATTATTGATGATGGAAAACTCTCCTGCATGTTTGCTTCATTCACAAGTTTTACCTCTGCCAGTTCAATATCATCATAAAAACAGCATCGCCGTAATCATTTCCATCCTTCTCTCTTTCTTCATCCAAATTACCTGATCCGTCATTTCAAAAATTGTTATCTTTTTTACGTTGTGGATGGATCGCATAATTTGGCAATGAGTACTCAAATAATGGCAACAAGGAGAAGAGTATATAGAGAGAGAAGCAGCAAGGAGAAGGTCATCATTGTTCGTTGTACGATAATAGTACCTCTCCATTCTCATTTACCAGCCCAACCTTAGCAATTTCATTCACAATTTTTTCCCTTCTTCGGTTAGTCGGGAGTCCGGTTTTTACGTGCAAGCAAGCAAACGTGACAATATACCAACATTAATATTTATGCCTATATTATCGGTACACATACCTGATGCATGCTAAAGTGCTACCAGATACTTTTAAAGGGAAAAAGTGAACGTTGTTATTTCTCTCTTTTGCTATTTTTTATTTTTTTTGCTGACATTTAAACGAGTAAAAGTAAGTAGCTGAGGAAATGTGTAATCGGAAAAACGTGCGTGTACATGACTTTTTCTTACTGATTTAACGATACGTGAGTTCTGAGTATTTTTGGCTTAATTTTTCACCAGAACTATTGGATTCATTCAACTTGAAGAACAAAAAGTACAAGTTTCATCATGATGATTGGGTAGAAATGAGCGAACGTTGAACGAGCAGATATTACAGTGCAGACATAACTATCTAAATAATCGGTGGCATTATGAGATGTACCTTAATCACGGTCGTTGTGGTTAGTGTTCTTTGAATAAATAGCAAATCTCTTTTTCCATCTTCAAATTGACATCTTAGTGTTGTTGTTGATGCGCATATGCACTGCCAAATACACACTCCTGGCCCTTAGATGGCCAGGAGCTGTTTTCATGCAGAAAGGACTTTTAATTCATTCAGAAAAGGAGATGACATAATTGTATATATTTAGACGTCACCCCTTTATAGGAGTTTAAATATTAGCTAATTTCCAGAAAATTATTAGCTCATCTAGATTTAATAAGACATGCATTAAATTAACATAAAAGTGATTTGACTTGTGACTTGTACTCACGCCTCGCATGTCACCAACTTGCCCTGTTTTGCAAATTTCATCTGTCACTTATTTCACCAACTTTTCCCAGCAATCCCTTTAAGTAAATTTGGCACTCCTTCCTATTGTGTTGCTGCTGCTGGTGCGCCCTCTCATCTCACTGAGGTACCTACTCACTGACACACCAATTTTTATCCCTCTCCATATCTCCTCCTACAATCATCTTTAAAAATAGTTCATTTCATTTCAGCAAAAAAGCAAATCAAATGGTGACCGCACTTTTGTGAGTAAATTCATGCTGCACATATTTTTTTTCAAATGACTGAAGTCGGTCAAAGGGGTACCACCACAACTACCACCATGATAAATGCATGAAATATATTTTTTGTCATTGGTCGTGCGATTCGTGCCTTGAAATTTCTCAGAGAGATGATCGCTCACTGAGATGATCTGCATGCATGCATGGATGCATGCCGATTTATTTTCTTATCAGTGCAGTTTCTACTGCAGTATACTTGAAATATCTCTTGACTCTCTTGTACCTTGCCTTTTCTCAAGTACGTTACTAACCTCAAAATTAGCAAAAATATATCACAACTTCTCCACAGGAGGGAACTCAGTTACAAGAATAATAAGACAAAAGGGCAAAATCGTTGAATATCTGACTCACTGACTTTCTGACATTCTTTTCGTAGTTCTGATTGAGTTTCAAGATTACCATTTCTTCAATGAATACATGATTATGTAACAGAAAATATGTAATATATATCATTTGTTTTAGTCATTACTCTTATTATTACGAGCAGAAACGAGAAACACAAAAAAAAATTGTTTTATTTGCTGTGGTGACTGACTGGGCGTAATGAAAAACGTTATTTGTGCGCAGCGCAGTTGCCTTACTACAAGTAGGAAAAGATCACGACAATCAAATAATGACACTGCCTTTATGAATTGTCCTCTCATGACTTCACTTCTACTACTGCATATTATAGTGCGTCACAAATAAAACAAAAAAAAATATTTTTGTGCAACGTTAAGTAGTCATGAAGCTTGTATTGCGCTAGGCGACGGCATGCGTAGTGGTGAGGTTAGTGGTTAGTTACCAGGCACGTTTTTAATTCTTAATTTGAAAGCATCATCATGAATGTCCGATTGACTGAAGGAATAGTTAATTCTTTAAAAATTTACGTTTTTGATTACAGAAGAAACACAAGCAATAAAAATACATGATGATATGAGGATGACGACGAGAGGCTGATACGATACAAATACTATTTTGTATTTGCTGCTAATATTGCTTCTTTTTTGGGAATTTGTGCCCTGTGGGTGGATAACCTACGGGATAACCGATAATTACAATTTAAAATGGACTAATTCCGTTTTTGTTTTATATAGTGCATAGGTATTCATATTTTCATATTTTGCAATTCCAAAAGATCATCAAAACACAAACATGGTTTGGACGAAGGTGAAAATTCAAATTAAATGCTTATCTGGGCACATCACGGTAGAAGTCAATAAAAATTTGTTGAAGTTCACCAGAGTGGATCTCAATAATATGTGGCAGCACGGTTGCATTTGAATTCCACGATTTGTGTTGACTTTATTCTTCTATAACAGTAAACTCTATCATTGGCTTGCTCACTCTGTTAACGGGTGTACAGTACGAGAGTAATTTTCATGACATTTTCCAAACTACCAGTAAAAAGTGAGTTGGTATTTATATTGTTTTACAAGCAACCATAACAATAGCAACGGAAGGCATAAAATGAATGTTTCATAGCAAGATGTAAACTAAATACGCATAAAAAAAATCATTATCTTCCCTTTCCTTGTACCTCTCCCCTGGACATGTCTTTCTTATCTCCATTGGTTAAATGGTGAATAAATAGACTGGTTGTACATACCTGTAAAAAGACAAAAAAAACAAAACATTATGTTTATATAACTTTATTTATTCCTGTTTATGTCGAGTTGCTTATAATACAATTAAATAAATTAACCATGAAGAACGCGTTAGAAGCTCTGCTGTTATTATTCTTTCTTGAGAAAAATCATTCAAGTTTCCTTCAATGCAAAAATGCACATTGGATAAAAATAAAGTTTGTTTTCAATGTCATAACACAACTTGCATTTTCTTTAGAACAAATGGCGATACAAGTTGCATCCGTTTCTTGGAAAGAAAAGATGGAGCTACAATAAAAAAAGACGAGATTGACATGTTCACGTGTGGATCTGCACTAGTGGAATTTTGATTAGATTTGTAGCAATAATATCGTTATGAGGAGTGGAAGGATAAAAACAACAGCAAACAGGTTCAGATATATTGAAAACGGTAAGCTTTGAGTAACACAATGTAAATAACAAGACAAGTTTAAAGATGAAAAATATACATGTGTGATAAAGTCACATACTCTCGCACTGCACATTTATTTATACTGAACCTTTAAAAATGCATTAGGTAACTATTTCTTGGTTACATACTTGCACTTTTGTCTACCAACAAAATAAGCAGCAACGAAAAAAGTAACCCGACCAAACTATACCTTCTTGTTTATTACTTTACGCTCTGGTGCGTTTACCACCAACAGATACATCAAATATAGGTAGAATAAAAATAATAGACCGTTTTACGTTTCCTCCGACGTGACATTATTTGGTGGAAACTGTTGGATGGAAAAAAATCGGAAATAAATGACTCACTCGAAACCAATACTACTTTTGCTACGACGCTCACCGAAGGTTTCATAATCATCTCGATAGCATTTTTCATTCAACGACAATGATGGTTGGCCGTGCAATTTGTCGAAAAATTCATGAACCGGATGCATTTTTTATAGATCCATAATAATAATTTTTCAGATTGAAACCGATAGTAAAGTTCATGCCTTATGACATCATGCTTGTGAATTCCACTTTTGTGCCTGAGCAATATAAACTGATAGGACAGGACTACATCACATTAAATATCTTTAAACACCTAAGCATACGTATGAAGAGGCATAACAATCAAGCGTACAAATTAGAATATCACACACGATCCTTTGAATTTACGTTAACAAACAATGCCAGTACCACCACCACCACCACCACCAAATAATAAACCAAATTTATGGTCAATATAAAGCGATGATGACATTGACACTGCAGCTAGCTGTGAATTTTTTTATACATACCTGCCTCTCCGCAAAGCTTCACAAAATACCTATATGCACAATCCTCCTGTAATGCCCATGAAATTGGATAAAAAAAAACAATGCACAAAGATTTTGGTGGTGTTTTATGCGGTAAAAATTATAATGGAATGACTCATGTCGTCGTATACTTTGTTCCATATGCTTGATCTTGATGATGCGCTGCTACGTGTTCTCTGCCACGACCATAAATAAACTTGATGATTTTCAATAGGAAACCCAAGCCTTTTGTATGAAAATTTTGAACAAAACAAAGCCAACGTCGTCTACAAATGTGCACCTCACATTCAACAATGCAGGGCAACACAACAGTCAAGTTCATCACCAAAAAAAGTCAGACTGATGAACTTTTAGAGTTTTTGTTGAATTTCAAGCAACAAGTAACCTATGGTGAGTATATGCGTATTTGTATTCATTTCAAACATGTAGCATATAGTATAAAGGAATAAATTTGAGATTTAAACTTGCATCAACGCTTGTTAATAATGAAATGATGATGATGATGATGGTGTTCAGCTCAGATTTCATTGCAGCGCTACATAAACTCACTTTACTGCTCACAGCCACAGGTTTCAATGCAGTTTGGTTGGTTAGAGGTTGGGGACAAGAGAAGAAAGGATTTTTTTTTTCAGATTTTAGATAAACTTTTTTCTTGTTTTGTTTTTAACTTGAGGGATGACGACAGTCCACTAACAGCAGTTGAAAATACCAGCAACAAAGGAGGATCATAAAATTTTGTTTTTTTTTAGAAAAAATAAAATAAAATAAAATGTGTATTTTAAACAATTGTGGCTGCGCTTTCGTGTTAACACAAATCTCTCTCATTTTTGTTTCCCGTGTTGCTCGTTCAGTGAAAAAATCTCTCCCTTGCATTTCCGCAATGTAGGTAGGAAACTCTTTTTTTTCGTGAAATTTGTGGAATGTGATGACGGATAACCATCTATAAAAGCTGTATCACATATCATTTGAATTCATCATTTTGAATTAGAATTTAGAATGCTCATCATGGCTGTCATCAGAATCATAATAATTTTTTACAAAATTGTTGTAATAAATTATGCTAGGAATTGGCTTGAAAGTCAGCAGCAAACGCTTAAACTTTGTGCGACCCATCACATTTTAGACTTTTAAAAAAATGCAGATAAGTTTGTGATAGCTCTGAAACAATGTTTGTTTGAAATATTTTGATCTGAAATATTATAGAAATTTCATGGCATATGGCATGATCAACAACAGGAGCTGTAATTTTGAGAGGAATGAGAAAGGAGCCGACATATTTCTCAATGATTCCACCACTACTTTAATTTACAAAAAAGTGGAAGTCAAGAAGATAGGATCAAATTTGTTTTCCTTCTTTGAATCTTTGACTTGAGTGGACCCGATGAGCCAACTACATACATACATGCTAGTTGTATTCTTACGAATCGTAGGCACATGAGTACCTATGTATTTACGGCTTCACACAATCCAAATGAAAGAAGGAAAAATGAAATCTTATCAAGGCAAAGTAAAAATGCTAATGCAGTTAGTAGAGAGTATGGATACGCAGGTAAGATAATGTATCTCGTCACCACAGCAATAAAATCAAGTATTAGATACGACATGACTAAATGTATTTTATCTCACTGATTCACTGTTTAGCAGCTAGTTAGCATCCTGTCCGTCTCCCATTACACTTCCTCGTTTTAAGTTTTAACCTTTTCAACTCAACTATCCAATTTAAAAGTATTCAGTTGTTATGGTGATATATAGATTGTTAAAACCATTTAAAAAGCTTAAAAGATTGTGTACTTATAAAAAATCATTTTCACTCTGCTCATTTAAAAAATAATGCAGAGAAAGAGACGGACACAAAAGATAAATAGATAATCACATGATAATTATCTCTAAGCAACAATATTGTACTCCTGGCAACTTCCCAGCTTCCTCTTGAGAATTAGAGGAGGAGGAAACGCTGGCGACACAATAATTGCTTGGTTACAGCAACACTAAATCAACCGGTCAACACTAAAAACTGCAGTATGCAATTACATTTGTGTTGTTGTAACAGAAGCAAATAACCAGAGAAAAAAACATTTACGCAGGAGCAAGAAGAAGATGAAGTGAGAGAAGGCCATTAACAACAATCCATTAGTATTTAGCATGTCATTTGCCATTAAAAGCAAGTTTCTGCCAAAAACAGCAAGAACTAAGGAGTCAAAAGAATTTTTTAAACAACATCGGCAACTACTGTCATTTGCCATTTAGCTTTTACTACTCTCATCATCATTACAGCCATGTGAGAAATCGTTTTTTTTTGTAAAGATGAGCATACTAAAACTGCCGCTGCTGTCAAGTTTTAGATATAAAATAAGCTTTCATGCAAAAAAATGGAGAAATGTGGTACTTGGGTATTTGACACAGCAACCTTTTGTCTGCGTTCCAAACTTTTAAATAGTTAAGGAAGAGAAAACAGTAATGAACTTTTTATTTTACAGCTTTATTTTTTATTACAAAATTTAATAACCGGACCAGATAATTTATTACCTATAAGCTGACTCCATAGCAATTAAATACTCACCTACTAATCATTTCAATTGGTATAAGATGAATGAAATAAACAGATCAAAAATTCAAACAACAAAACAAAAATTGGGAGGATAAATGCACTGCATACACATACAAGATTCATCATCTTATTTACATAATATTAAGATTACTAATGAAATGCAATATGATAATGTAGTGATGATGATGATCAGGATAACAGGTAAAATGAAAATTGAAAAAAAAATATTGTAATTTTGCAGAATAGAACTGGCCCATGCATTCTTATATGGAATTAATGTGGTGGTGATCAATATTTAAGAAGACGCTTTACTGTACTCGAGTCGAGTCGAGACATATATTTTGCAATTTTCACTAGACACAAGTTGAACAAGAAATTGTTTTAAGATGGGATGAAACCAGACTTGTAGGTATGCATATGGCAAGACAAAAAGGGTCAATTTACAAAGGCATTTAAGTCGTTTTGTTGGCAGTAATAAACACAAGAGTAACAGCGGGATGCTCCGATTCTGGTTGAGTCAAAATGAGCTGAGGCCAGACAGGTAGGATTTTTTTTGGAAAAAAGATTTTTGAAAACTTGCTGACAAGACAAAAAGACAAGAGAGTTCTCCTTCTTCTGTCATTAAATAGCCGCAGCCATTTTTGAAAAATATAAATTCATTATCATTCCTTCCAGCATTTTTATAGAACTCGAGAACAACGTAAGTAGAGATCTGTCAATCATTTACAGCATATTTTTTTCACGAATAGCTGTTAAGATGCACTAATACCAAGCAAATGACCATCAAAAGGAATGCAAAAAGGCTTACAAAAAACGGTAAATTTAACTTATTATTTAGGGTTTAGGATGACAACATAGTATATCTAGTTTGAGCATAGTTTAAGTTTTAAGAAGCATGAACAACCACTCATACCAGCGTGGCTTATACAAATTCAATGGAATGTTGTACGATGATGCGAAGTAGGGGCGGAGAAGGAGGAAGCGAGAAATAAAGATGTAGATAATTTATTGCGCATGCAAACAGTTAGAAAAATGAATGAAAAACCCTTTTTAGCACCACTACCCAGAGAAATTTCTNATGAATGAAAAACCCTTTTTAGCACCACTACCCAGAGAAATTTCTCGTCGTGGTAATTACAGTGTAATGGGCAATGCGCCTGTATTAAAATTAAAACAAGACATTTAGAACAGAACAACGCTCAAGGGACTTTTGAGATTACTGCAAAGCCAAAACGTTTTGCTTTGCAGCTCTTTTACCTGATTCTAGTTTATACGTGTATCAAGTGGTGTTTCAAAGTGCATTACGTTGCATATAATTAATTAATAATATTCGGAAGCATTCTTTGGTGAAGTTAAGCTGGGATAAAACATAATGTAGAGAACTAATATGTAGGGTAGGCACATCGCACCACAATAGTAAACGTCATTCTTTCATTCAAATCTTTAGCAGGATGTGTGCAGCGTTACATTGTACACGCTTCTTTTTGATAATAATAATAAAAATATCTCCTCTCTACATGCTTGTCTTATCATTTTATTATTGCGTTACTAAGTAGCTTTGGTGCTTTTGATGCTGTTCTAACTGTAGAGCAAGAAGAGTAAGAAAACAAGGATATTGGGATGATGACGATGAATTTCATCCATCCATCCAAACCAACCTGTCAATTAGCACACAGCTCGAGCCCCCAACAAGCAAAAGCAAGCAGATTTGACAAGCAAAAACAGACAAGACAAGAATAAAAGCGTAATCCCTTTTCCTCCTTTTTGCTTCACTTGACGACTTGGATTAATCCGTTGGTTAAAAAAATATTATTTTGTATTTGTAGAATTAAACTTCTTTTATCTGTTCACTTTTTGTTTGTTTCAAGTTGGCATCTTGTTCGCAGCTGCGCATTAGACAATTATGAATTCATAGTTCATGGCTACAATTGCAACTTGTCCACCGAAAAAAAATAAAGTGTGCGTAGTACCGAAGGAAAGCTAAGACTTGTACCTAGACATGCTACTATTGTTATTTTGAATAGTGGAAAGAAAAGGCTTAAGAAGTTCCTCTGTTCAATAGCCAGCTCAGTTTTTTTCTCTTGATAAAGAAAGGAGATTGGGACCAGTAATGAAATATTATTTATACATTTCATCTCAAGCCAATTGATTGGACAGTGAAAAGCAGAACTACTCCAGTTTCAGATTATGATAACGGGAATGCAGTTCATATTAGGGAGAAGATATTTCTTTTGTTAAAAAATAAAAGTAACAAGTAGCTTCAGCCATTTAATTCATTATACGGAAAATTTATTGCTTCTCTGATGTATTCGAAAATCTTTCACTATTATTCTATGAGCTTGGTACAATTTACAGTCTCTTCTTATCGAATTGTCATCTCTTAATTACTTAAATTAATGCACCCAATAAACCACTCACTTACTCAGGTTTTTAATCTCTTTTAAATAATCTATCACCAAACAACAGAAGCCGTAGCCATTCATTTGAAAATATTCTCCACTGCTGAATACCGGGAGAACCCTTTCATGAGGCAAACTTTTTATCTCAGCTTGGTAATCTTAATTGCGTTTGTTGATTTGAGAATGAGAGATGTTTAATATTCAGAATACTTTACTCAATCTTCTTTATTCTTCACAAATAGCTGTTGGATTGATTTGATAATGAGGATGATAACCGTAAAATCCTCCTTACAAGAAGTATAATATGAAAAGAATTAGAAACAGGCTAGTGATTGAGGCAAGATGTTTTGGTCCACATTATGCAAAATACTATTTAGTTAGATTGGTATGCGAAGCGATGCTTAGGAGTTTCTTGTACATACATCTATGTCAGCGTGGACTTCACGACTGACTTATTGTAGCCTTTGGTCATGGTCATCACGACGATTCATTACTTAATTAATTCTTAACTAATACTATCTGTAATACATACACTGAATGCAATCACAGAGTAGGTGAAGATGGCACCACGTGTAGTAATTAATACAGACAGATTCAAGCCGGTATAAAATGAGTGCTGCTAAAATAGTTTGTGGGAGCCAACAATCTAATTTAATACGTGAAGCATATTATTCAAGCTCGATAGAATCATCCTTCATATTGTTGAGCTTGTTGCCAATCGGAAATTAGGAAAACTACATTACAAAATACACAACTGGTAAAGTAGAAACATTTTGCAAATGCATATTTGCGAGAGAGAACAGACATAATAATATACTTAAGCACTTGCATGCCTAGAGACGCGATTAGGTTTTGCCTAGGCGATTACGAGAGAGGGAAGACTTTCATGTACTGCCTCATTCATTATTCTCCGAGATCGCTGTCCTGTATTTTTTGTTGCTCTAGTCAATAGAGAGAGTAGGCATGACGGATGGCAGAAGGAAAGCAGTCGAAATGACCTTGTATTTTCCTACAAGTATTTTTACGATTTAACATCTGCATATTAAGTATTTGGAAAAAACAGGCAATATTACAGAGATCATATACAGACTTGAAGAATATCTAGGATGCTTGGAAAGTCCTATGAATACCTTTTTAGCGACCTACGACACAATTATAGTTGGTTTGCCACCTATTAATGAGAGGCCCTAGACCGTATTGAGAATAAACGTGAGTCGTTTACAAATTAGCGCATTTTAAATCAGCTTATTGGTTTGCCGAGGAAACAAGTTTTATTTTTATTTTTTGTTTTACTTATCCAATAAATAAAATGGTAAAGATACACATGTAACAGAACCAAATGACAAGACGCTTGTAAATTGTTGTTTTTTACTCATCTATTTTTCCTAATTTAAAAAAACGATAATTTACGTTTCATGCCCACGCATTAGTTCTGTCGCCATTTTTTCTCGAACAGGAATATCCAAACTAATCGAAACTAAGAATGAATTCAATGTAATTTTTTTCAAAGAGGTCAATATAGCTGCATTTGCCATTTTGAATATTTATTTTAAGTACTTTTTAAACTGATCGTGGAGACCCGAGGAAAAAATAATTTCTTAGTAGTTAGTGGCACCGAGAGAGATGAAAACGATTTTTAACTAAAATGAAATCCATCGAATATAAACGATTGTCATGATGATGACGATGAATGGCCTGCACGGATTTTATCGGTTATTATTTGTCTTTCTTGCGTAGCTTCACTCTACAAAAGTTTGCTGTTGAAATAAAGTGAGTATCAGCAGAACCAGAAAATATTTTTGCAACAGGTAAAGATTGAGACGATCTTGTTGAAAACTTTAACCCAGCCAATAGTAATGTTTAGTTACACCATCATGAAATTGTGCTCATTCTCATCTCATGACCAACGAAGGAAGAGAAGAGGAAACTACAATTTTGCATTGACTGACATTCCCTTCCATTGCACGCCAAAATTCTAAACTTAAAAGGTGAACAAGACAATTAGGCATGTCTCTTGCTTGTATGCATTGTAAAATGTTGAACGAAACTACAACAAATGATCAGCATAGTAGCATTGTGGTTATTTTAAATATTAAATGCACTGTTTATATGGTGTAATCATGAAAAAAATAAAACAAAATTGCAACGAGCTCCCCAGCCCATCATAACAACTTGTTAATATACATTTTGTAATGACGACCCCACCGGAATAAAAAGGAAAAAAATGCGCTGTCCAACATACTTACTTTTCTGCAGCTACTGTTATGTGTGCAAAATATTTTTTGATTTGTTGACTAAGGCCGGCAATGTCGGCATGCAATATTTTTCTGGCTTTCTGTAACTTCGCTCAGTCGTGATTGCGAATAAGATTCTAAATTTTAAAGCCTAGCTAGCAAGGCAATGCAGTGGCTTCTTTTGATGTAAGCCGAGCAACGCAGTTCAGTTACCTGATGATTGACCCAACAACAACACGGTAGTGTATAGCTAGTTAGTTTTCCTTTGGGTTGGTTGATGAGATGAGAGAAGAGTCCGAGTGGAGCAAAAAATATATATAAAAAAATAAATATTTCGCTAATGAGCTGCATCATGAAATGGTTATTGCTACTCGGTATCATCATCAGCGCACTAGCATGCATTTCATATTAAATCTGATATTACCTAAGGCCATGACCGAAAAGCGTTTTTATACAACTTTTATCTGCTTTTCGGGTGGTTGTTTTTATGCATAAGCTTTTTATGGCGACCATATTATTACGATTAATCAAGCATGCAATATTACCACAAAAGAAAACTTGCAAAAATGTAACTTGGAACCAACATTCTGGTAAATTATAGGATTTTTTTACATTATTATAAGCAATACGCCAACTAAGCAGGCCTGCAAATGTAAAATTTGCTGAAATTTCGTGGCTATAATACCTAGCATACTTACACTAAAATATCCCAATTCCATACGAGTAGTAATAATTATGAACATTAATTTTTAAAGGTTAGGATGTGCAAACTATCGGCTTTCAAAAATGCGCATTTCTAGGTTAGTTAGTTAACCTGCATTTATATTGCCTTTACTTATTTACGAGTATCTGTGCACATCATGCGGTAAAACTTTAAAGGGCTTGATGATTTGCAGGGTTGTGATTGCAGTCAGAGCAATGGTTGGTTGTACCATTCACATTTGTTGTATTTATGAATTCAATTTATTCACTCATAAATGTATATACATATACATATATGCATACATTACCATTGCATAAACTTTCGTTGTCATTTTAGACTTTGAAAATAACTGCTACAGGAGAGCTTGGGATTATTACAGTATTTTTTTTGCAGTAGGAACAACTAGTTGAATTAAAAGTGCTGCTACTGTTGAGGAAGTGAATGCAAATCTTGTATGATTTACTGTCTGCGTATCGTGAAAACAATTTTCCATGTAGCAGTGATCAACATCGTCACGATCAAAAGTGGGTATGACGCCATCAGCATCATAAAACGCGTATATTATGTTGATGAAAGTCATGATGGTGAAGTAAGGATGAAACCAGTCTCAAGTGTCTGTGTGTCGAGAGAGAGACAGACACTCTTCGACGAACAGTCTTCGTCCTTTCTACTTCTGTCCACTTTACGTTGACCTAGGCTCTTTTTGAACATTAATATTCTCCTCAAGTTTGCCAATCCCACAACTACAAAATACTTGAACAGTGCAATCCAATCCCAATAATTCCGTTCTTCCCTCATTTCAAGAAGACAATTATCTAACTCCACATTTTCATTGTTCTCCGTTTTTCATTTCATTTCATATTTCAAATTAGACGCTTATTTTCCTTCCTGCTTGCATAATAAAGATGATAGCAGAACTCAAGTATCAAAGTAAATAAAATGAAGAGTCCACTTCTTTTTAACCAAGATGATATTTAAGTGGAAGAAACCGTTTCACCATATGTTTTAAATGTTGTGATCAACGA
>JAHZMZ010001566.1:0-13844 GCA_027743805.1 Lepidocyrtoides sp. E14 | reverse complement strand
AGAGTACTACTCTAACAGCAGAAAAGCCAGAATCGCCATCATCATCATCACCACCACCACCACTAGCATAGCAGAATTTTTTTTTGTCTGCTTCATTTTATCCATCCATTTCTATCTCCATTGATGCTGCTGTGCAACCACTACTGTGCACAAATTTTTTTTATTTGTCGGCTTTAACCCAAAAGCCAGTCAATATGTAATTTGAAATGAAACGATAATCTGACTTTTTTGACACTGCTCACTTCTCCTCCTCGCTCCTTCTTTTTTTTCTACTGACATTTTACCAGCTTATTTTCTTCTTGTCTACAAAAGATTCCTTTTTACTACTCATTCCACTCCCCGCTGCTGCTGATAATACGCCAAAAATCAAAATATCATAATCATAACAAGTGACAAGTGAAGTGAACGAACTTACATGTGCTTATCAAGTTCCAATCCAGCAGTAGCAGTAACACATATTGAACATAGCGGTACTAAAAAGTCAGCCAAGTCAGTAGACAAGCCAAGATTATTATTTTTTATTTCTGCGATTTTCCATGTCTGACATGATGACACAAAGATGATTTATGATGAAGAACAAAATGAGAAGAAGCAGAATATTATCGCATGAGGACGATCATTTTGTTACATGACTTATATCCCTCTTCATTTGAAAAAAATATTGCTAGTAATATATCATGTCGCTCAGTTTAAATGCTACTCCACTCCATTCTGTGCTAGTTGGCATTTTGATGTGATGTAAACAGTGCGTGTAACAACCCAAAAAAACGACTGTCATTGTCAGTTTTCATCATTCTGATTACAATTATTGCTTTTGTTGTTAGAGTTCAATGATGCTCTTGTTGGTACTTGGTACTAATATATTATAACGGTTAATAGTAGAAGAACAGTAAAAAAAGCAAAAAATTGGATTCTTTTTTTCATCACAGTACTCATCATGCATGTCATTGTAAGATTTACCATGTGAAAAATAGAATGCGAATAAAAATGAAAGGAAAAAGTAAAACTCACAATAGTAGTAGCAGAACAGATAAGCAGTTTGTATGTACTTGTAATCAAGTCGCCTTTTTGTAGAGGCTTTGTCGTGTTTGTAAAACTCTGTGTAGTAACGTGATACGTTACGGTACAGCACATGTCGTGTCATTTCTGCACGAATAGATGCCATACTTTTTAAACTCGTTTTTTCCCCTTTATGATTATAAAATGATGGTAGTAATATGTCATCATGAGTCATGTGTGTCTTGTTCTTAAGCACCATATATTCCTCCCTCACTCAACAAAAGTACATAGTTAGCCAAAGTGAAAAAAAGAAGTACTATAATAATAATAATGACACAGTTGAATAGAAGAAAAAAATACGGTATTATTTTATACAAAGTGTGTACATTCAAGTGCTTATTATCTATCATAGGTGAACTAAAGTAGGTATTAGCGAAAAAATATAAATTGAATGAATGAATGAAAATGAACTAAATAAATTGATGATAATGCTTTTGCTCTTGTAGTAAATCCACTCAAGTGGATAATAATTTTGTACTATAAAAAATGGCAGTGTTCCCACAATGTCCTCGAACAACTAGTGACTAGTATAGTATAATGTACACTTGACAGAACAAATAGCAACAAAGAAAAGAGACTGGTTCTTTGAATAGTGTCGGTATTGTTGTTTGCTGCTGCTGGCACAGATTTGCCATTTCGTTAATACTACTACGATATGTGGTGTGGTTTGTACGGACCATTGGCTATTTCGTAGTAATAGTAGCAGCAGTTACATTAGCAGAGGTAGTTGTTGTAGTAGTGGTAGTAGTTTTACAAGTGGATTTTTTATGAGCGACAATAGAAAAGGAAAAGAAGAAGGCGAGAGTGAAGATTATTGGTGAGCAGCATAAAGCAGCAGTCAGTCAGTATATTATAAACTATAAGCGTGCTTACAAGTGTTGTATTTTGTCGTGTATCCTATTGTCATTATTACCAGCATCATCATCGCCGTAGTAGTCGTTGTCGTTGTCGTCGTCGTGTGACTTGACGCAATTCATCTTGACAAGCTTGACATTCTCTTCTCTGTTTCTGGATTAGATTTCTCTACCATTATACCCTTTGGTCTTGATCGTTGTAGGTAAAAAAATATAAGTACTTCATAGTAACCAGCAAGTCCAGTAGTAGTAAGACCTACTTTTTTTACCTTTTTTGTTCTTTCGTTGAAAATGACAAGCATATAAACGTGAACGTCAAGACAAGTGCAAGTGGAACAATGACACTTTGATCTTCTCGTGTTCATCTGACAAGGCAATCCTGGAGAAAGGGTTTTTTTATTGTTATTTTGTCCACCAAGCAGCAGCAGAAGAAGAAGAAGGGAGAGCCAAAATCAGTAAATTGAGATTGAGCCTACCGCTGCGCGCTGCTAGTAGTAGTGCCCAGCCAATTTTTTAAATTGCTTTGGACATCATCGTAATCATCATCAGATAAACTTCAACATTGTCATGCTACATTAATGCTGATGTCATGAAAACAGTTTTGAAAAATAAAATCTCAAGAGAGGAACGCTATATATATTTCTAAGCTGCTGATGGTGATTTTGTGCCAATTATTGATAAAGCTTATGTAGCACGCAGGTCACAAAAGAAGAGAAAAGAAAGACGGAACATCATATATTGTGACTTGCTCAAATATAGTCAAACCAGGGGGAAGAGAAAAAAATAAGGGCAAATGTAACCTGTGCCAATGCATGTCGTCTCGCCTACTCACATGTTTGAAGCACCAATTCAGCAGTAGCAGTGAACGTAATAACAGTAATTTTAACTGGGAATACCTGTCCGTCTTCCTTCGAGTCGTGGTCCATTTCCTTCTCCAACTTTTCCCTTCTTCCACTACCACCACCAACTTTGTCCTTTTCCTCTAACCGCCTCCTCCACCACTCTTAACCGGAACCTTCTTACATTTCAAACCTTTGTAAATTCTCCTTCCGCTTCAATCCACTACTACTACGAATGCTACAACTGAACTCTTTCTCTGTATTTCTATCTGTGTCACTGTGTCTCTCCTACTCCTCCTCTGCGAGTAAAGTTTGTTTGTAAAAAGGAGAATATATTGTGAAATAAAGAAAATAAAAATGGGATCCAGCCTAACTCCCGTGGGAATTTGCTGGGCCTGTCTGTCAGTGATCAGTGCCCTTATTGCGTGCTGTGGATTTTATTTACCGTTCTGGATACAGGTCAGTCTATGAACCACTACTACCCGAAGTACTCTATCTATCTTTGATATTTTTCTTTCTTTTTTTTTACTAAGCATTACCCTTCTTCCTTCCTCTTACAACTGTATGATATGTTTGAAGTAAGAGGAAAGTTGACCCAATCCAAATGTAAACACGGTTACTTTACTTACTTATAATACATATGACAAGGTATCGTACTTCACTTATCATATCGATCAGGTATGTAAGATGTAAGCTTATTTATGAATTTACGTCTCTCTCTCTCTCGTTGTAATACCTTTGCTTGTATCACTTGTATCGTATTACTATCCATCCATCTATCTATATCCATTTCACCAACAGTCAACCCGACTTTATTTTTAGAAGAAAGCAAAAAGTGTAGAGTTAAGTTGAATACATATGTATGTGTATATATTTTTTTTTCTGAAAGACGAAGAGAAAACGAGAGCATTTTGAAGGAAAGATTAAAAGATAAAAGATTTATTGTGCTTCGTCTCCTGTATCGTAGGTATACTGTACACGACCGACATCGTTTTCCTTTTTCGCCGCGCCGTCTATCTCTCAGTTTCTCTCTCTCCCTCTCTCTGACTCACTTTCTATTTTAGATTTAGATTCTTTTTAGCCTTTCTGTTTTCTTCTCTCCGCACTGTACCTTTTTAAAGCAAAGCAAAAAAATGCATTTAGTGTACAATATATGTACTACTCGTTACTTATTTGGAATTCGGAATAAGACTGCTGCTTTCTTTTTATTTTTTTCTCACATGTGCCAAAACATGGCAATCCAAATAGCAATTCAAACCGAGTCAGTGACTAAATCAGGGAAGAAAAGAGAGGAAAAAAAAGAAGGTGGCTTTTTCCTTTTTTGCTGTTTTTCAGAGGAAAAAAAATACAGAGACTGATACACTCACTCAATCTCTTTTTTCCCGTTTCCCTACCTATTTAACGTTTATTTTTTTTGCGGTTTCCTTGTTCGTGGTGACGTGGTGCATGTAGAGCGTCAAGAAAGAAGAAGCCAATTCCAAACGATATACATAATAAATTGCATAGATTTTTCACGATGATACAGTTTTTTGCACCGCCGCATCCAATCCAATTCAATCGTTGCGCTGATGCTATATATTTATGCTACTTGAAAAAATATAAAGTACAGAAATACAGAATAAAAGAACTTTCTTGTTTTTTATTCATCTCATTCACGTCTTCAATGTTTTTCCTTTCTTCAAAATAAAAGACTTTAGCCAACAATGCCATCACCATTTTACTTTAATTTAGCATGGATGGCAGTGTGTGGTGGTAAACTATTCTTTATGCTTTTAGCTGAACAAATTTTACTAGATTTTTTGGAAGATTTTTATTCAGCATTTTTCTCAGCACAACGCAACACCGCATTGCTTTTATGCACTCACCATCAGTAGTAGAGGTTATTTTTTGGAAGGAACAGTGAAATGGAGGAGTCATAATAATAAAAAAACGAGGAAACTACACCGTTCGCTCTCTCTCATATGAAAAACCACATACTGTTCACCGTAACGCTCCCAACAAATTTATCCCCTGTGAATTTACTAGAAAACAAAGCTGGTTTTATCGGCTGACAGCAAAAATCTAATTAAGTTAATCCAACAAAAAAGTAAAAACCTCATGGCTCATTTGCTCGCGTGTGCGTTTGTGCCTTGTGCATTTTTTTGCATTAAGTTTTGTGCACAGCTGCTGCTTGCTGGATGAGAAAATGCAACCAAAGTTGGCCTTGCTAAGCAGCCAGAATATATAGGTACATGGCTCTGCAAAAGATGATGATATGTTTTAGGGTTTGGTTTGGTTCTCTCTAGCCTTAATTCATTTTATTCAATTTTCTTAATTTTCCTTCTGCTCTTCCATTGTGCTTTTTGTTGTTGCTTTTGCGGTAGTAGTAGTGGTGGTGGTGGATGTTTTTAGTCAGTCAAAAGGAAAAAGAGGTGTGCTCACAAAATGTACTTTATGACAGTCAAAATTAAATAGTGAGAGTGAACACAGAATTTTATTTACTTCGCCGTCCTTTGGTTCTTGGATTCTTTTTATTTTCATGTCAGAGCCTGTTGGTAGGGTTGGATGGAAAAACAAGTCACAACGTAAAGTTTGTTTGAATTCGAAGCGAATTTAAAAAGCCAGGAAATTAATTTATTTAAATCAAAAGCATGGGTTTAATTAGAGGATTCGTTTCTTTTCCGCCGCATTAAAAAAATTGAATAGGATGTTCATCCGTATTGTGCAACACTTTTTTAACCCTTGGACAACTTACGACGAACATCCATTTAGGAATTTCTATTAGAAAAAAGTTGAGAGGAAACGAAAGAAAGTAAATAAAATGAGAAGAATGAATGTTTACTTTGCAGACAGTTATATGTATGGTCTACAGCTTTCCGTTTTTCTTTCGGATTATCCATAGTAGTAGTGCTTGTTTGCACAAAAGTAAATGGCACTCTCTTTATTACTCCGTTTTATATTTTTTGCTGTTTGCTAATGAGTTAACTTTCATTATTATAGCTTTGGCCATTGGCAACTCTATTGTAATAACGACATAATATACGACATGACATGCATGTGTACTTTGGGGACTGTTCGTTAAGAAAATGCTCTTGTGTCGCATGTTAGAGCATGCCAAGTACTTGAACAGACCCGTTGAATTTTTTGAATTTCTAATTTTATTCTGGCTTGTTTGCATGTGCATACATAGGTAGCTATGTCACACTTTTCGTTTTACAATTCGATATGTAACAGAAAATTCAGTAAAATGTTGTGTGCGAAATTCACACCAATCCATTTACTAGTTTGATACAATAAAAAGGATATTATGTACCTATGGCTATACGTGCATTAAATATGCATGTTTTACGATTTCCCATAATAACACATTTACTCTTATTAATACTGAGCTACTAAAAATGCCAAATGAGCAGGTCATATGGCAAGTGGCAATTCCCACGATACGCTATGGTTATATTATTATGGTCTGTACATTGACTTAATTTGACTGAATCAGAGTTGAAAATTCTTTTACACACGACACATATTAGAGAACTACATAGACATACATAGAGACATACATGTAACACACACTCAGTGCTGAATTTGGGTTAACTACTTTGCTCTTCACAAATCGTTTAATGACTTTCAGAAGCAAAGAAACTAAACTCTAAATGACATTTTTCCTTGTAAAATGTCTAATATTTTATTTTAAGGGCCTATCATAAATCTTGGTAAATATCGAGATTACAACTTTTTCTGTTAGATGCATTATTACTTGAGTCATTTGTTAGTATTTTTATAAAGTCATTTAGTAGCAACCCCTGAGTATAGAAGAAGGTAGTTATAAATTCTTTTAGATTATTATTGTAGCACTGCCACAGTATCAGCGTACCATACTTTACGGTCGATTAATATTGATTGTTGTAAAAAGTTCAAGAAGAATCTTCTTTCACTGTTGATACGATAGGAGGTTTCCACGTTTCTAAGTTCACGTGACAAAAGAAGGCAATATCTGCTTATAGTGGGAGGTATGAACTAATGAACTTAAAAGTTTGATTGGCACGATAGTTTATCCAGAAAAGCATTTAGTCTTTGACTCTCATTTCGAGTAAATGATGATTATATTTCTTTACGACTGTGATGAATGGTTCATTCTGGGCATGATGCGCAGATAAAAAGAGAAAAAAATGAAAGAGAGGTAGGTAATTAGATTAGTGAAATTGACTTGTTCATGCTAGCAATAATATCATTTAAGTTTTATTTGCTCCTCTCACTATTTCTCTTTGTTTTTTTTACCCCTGCAGTCATTTTCTTTCATAAATCAACTTCAACCTTAATTATTCCTAATAAAGTCATTAATTACTCAGTCAAGTAAGGAGTCAGTCAGTCGGGATAATTAGGAAGTCTTATTTGATTATACTGAGCTAATTCTTCACTTGAAAACTTTGAACCTACTTTACATACTATACATAAAAAATAGCGTTAAATTTTGTTTGTGTACCTTTAGGACTTTTTTTATTATTATTATAACACAACATTGGATTAGTAAGACGTTCAAGCTTTATGGCAGAAGACACAAAATAGGTCTCTTCAGTGTCATCTCATTTACCATCTCTTTACTACGAAAAAAAAGTTTTCATGGAAAGTCCAACTTGATTTGATAATACTTCACTTTCTTTTCTTTCTTAACTAACTTGAATGGTCCATGACGTAGCTTCGGGGAACTTTTTAACTTTCTTCTGTTGTCTCATTGTCCCTCTCGGAAAAGTTTTTGCTTGTCCCATCCCATCTACTACCATCTTCAAGGGCTGTGTGTGTGTGCGGTAAGCGTTTCTGCGCTTTACTTGGTAAATAATTTTTATTTTAGCTGAGTCGACCTTCAAACCGTATACCTATTCTATTCTTATTAAAGCTGCTTAGAAGTAGTAGTGTACATTATCATTAGTGCAGTTTTAACTTTGTTATCTTCATCAAACACACGAGTCGTGTTCCTCAGGTCGCCTGCTTTTCTTTCCTGCTTGCTACTCTGCGGAGAAAAAAAAACTTTCTTACGTAGGTAGAGAAATATTCATCGAGCCTATGAGCACACAAAATGCTGGTTTTGACAAGCATGTATCTCTTTCCTTTTTCGTCCTCCTTTTCATCTCACAACTTTTTTTTCGATCACTTTGCGACTTAAGCTTCTTCTCCAGGCAAAGAAAAGTAAGTAAAGTAGTCAGAAAGTTTTTGTGAAAGTAGGTATGCCAAAATAAGCTACCTACGTGACTGACTAATTGTAAGTTTAGTGATGAGACCATGATGATTTTGAAACTGATAAGTGTATCAAAAAGGGTTTCAACTTTGTAAAGTAGATTTTGTAAAATGTATGGAATCCAATTGAGTGAGGTCTAACCATTTTACCTTCTTTTTAACAGAAAAGTCGTTATATTCTAGTTATAACTACTGATATTCACTCAACCAGTTAAAAAGTGGAGGGAATAATGGGATTTATTCAAAGAGAGAGAGAGTTTTAGATTTTGAAGAAGTTGAGCAGTCTCCAAGTGTTAAGTAAAATCAAATTTGATTAAACCCTGAAGTAATGTCGTTAGTTTGCTGCTTTAATGCCCTCAAACGTTTCTGCCAAATATGCGATTCAGAGTAGTGACATGTTTCATAAAGATTTTATTTGACAAGCAGGAAACTATACACGTATAAAAACGGTATCGCAGTACAATGGGTATTAACCACTCATTCTACTGAATACAATTAAATTTGACTCGAACGGAAACACGAACATTTTAGACACCCGAACCCTGGAAGTCACCTCCTTCTCATATATTTCCTTTATACAAATTCACTTACTACACTGGAACTTCCCCATCCAACGTCAGTTAAACATCTATCTACAAAATTCTACTTCAAAATTCATTACAGCAACGTATTACATCACTCATAAAATTTATTTATATTTTTAGCGCTTTTGGCTATGTGTGAATTACATTGCTTGTACTGTAATTCGGCTGTGAATGAATAGTGTTTTCTAACAACAAGAACTTCCCACGCGATTTACATAATATCCAACAACTCACCCATCCATACACTTTTTTTCTGCAATTTTGTTGTCATTCTTAATTCGAAATTGACTGCCATTTTTACTTTTAGCATCTTTTCTCACACGTAAATTTATAATTTATGATATCACAGGTACTAAAAACCGCATAAAAATATCCAACAGCTTGTTTTCTGACCGCAAGAAGACAAACATATTTCATTCGATTTAAAAACTATGTTGCCTCATAATAAACAAACATATTTAAACATGCAACAACTGTAAAGATAATAATAATAATAATGCTGGCAATTTACCTTTGCCGCTCCAAAACATTAATTCAATTTTATAATAAAGAAACTAAAAAGCCAGAAGGGGTTGTATATCATATCATATCTAAAATGTTCTCTTGTAACGCTCTGACTTTTACATAGAATTTAACGTAGTCAATGGACTGTTATTTCCTTCCTTCCTTCCTGCCTCGTTGTAGTTTCTCATTGCATTCTTGCCAACAAGACATATTATCGTAGTTACTAGTAGTAACAGCAGCAGCAGCAGCACATTATTATTACCACGACAAAGATAGTCTTGTCTTTTTGCTTGTTCTTGTTCATCTTCTTTGTGTCATTATCTCTTTAGCTTGACTGAGCACATTTTATACTCAGCCAGAAGAAGAAGAAGGTCTTTTATTCTTTTAAAGTGCGGAAAATGGCAAAAAATTACTGTAAACCCTATAATATAATATTCATATTATTATGATGGCTATGTATACCGTCTTGACATGATGATGAGCATGATGGTATTTTGCAATTTCAACGTTGCTCCTTCTTCCCATCCCTCTCATGAATATGAATTCAGGAAGAAGCTGCAGCATCAACAAGGTTTCTTTTTATTCAACATTTTTTACGCAATGAATTCACTTGTAATCAAAATGTAAATGCTACATTCATGAAATCACTATTATTACTATTTATCTTGAATGAATTTATTATATAGTAATAATATTATTCTCATGATGATTATATATAATGCCTGTTTTTCATGTTACATAATGCATGCTCTGTAAATATCTGTCCATTTAGTGAGTCCGCCATCAAACGCGCATTTACATTTATTACAACACAGTAATTTGTATATATCTCTCGGTTTTTCTCTTTGAAAATCTTGCAACTTTTTACATCTCAACATTTTTCGTCTTCTTTTCATTCTTTTTCTCATCAACCTCATCATTCAAGAATGTGAATGAATGCTAAAGCGCACAAGACAAGATGACACCAAAAGAAAAAAAAGAATGATGGATAGCAACTACTGATGATGATGATGCTCACTCTGAGTTTATAACTTGTATGCACAAGAAGTACCTACCTACACCATGCACTTTTGAAGTCTTGTAAAATGATCTTCTCATAGTAAAGTTGATAATCATGATTTTGCTTTTTCCTTGAGCAAAAAGACCTTCTCTCTCTCTCCTCTCTATAATTTTCATACTGATTACTGGGCTGTGGCTGTTCAGGCTGCTGCTGCAGCTTCACTGATGATGATGATGATGATAATCAGTACATAGGTAAATACAATGGTCATAGGGATATTATAGAGTGGGCACCTTTTTTTACATCATCGTGGGTCTCCAAGATTTCCATTAAATTATACGGGTGAAGAAAATATACCTCTACTCCACAACTACTACTATTATCGTCATCATCATCATCATCATCAAACTTCATCATCTTCTTTCTCCCTCTCTTTGCTAAAATAAACTACGATTCCCCCTCCTTCTCTGCTGCTGCTGCTCCTCCGAAAAAGAAATAAATAAAAAAACTGCATCTTTTTTTTATTACCGTCTATAAAAAACGGTTGGTTGGCTGGCTTATCTTTCTGTGACTACGCGTATAATTTCTCCATGTAGGTATATGTACATATACATATTATATCAACGTATTAAACAACTGCATAATTTGTTTTACGGAAAGATGTACATTATTACTACTACTACTACAGAAGTTGTGCTCCCTTGTTTCCTCCTCAATCCATCCATCCACTCCATTATTCCACTCTTCTCTCCACATCAATTCCGTTTTTTCGATGAATAACAAAGCAACATTATAAGAGTGAATAGTGTGGTGGCGGTGGTGGTGGTGGAGTTCATTACATTTATTTCACAGATTACAAATAACATAAAACTTACTACCTACGTACAATTTCATGAGTTTTGTGCTCCATCCCACAACTTGTTCCATTGAGACAAGAGTACAAGGTTGCCTGTCGGTATAATGCACTGCACTGTAGTACATGACTAGGTAAGCTATATATAAATTATCTGTCCATTGCAAAGCCAAGCCGGTACCAACATCATCATCAACTTCAAAACTCCCTTTTGTCTTTGCTATATTATTCTTCTTGTTATTATTGCTATTCTCCCTCCATCATCCTGAGAGATTGCTGTTTGGGACTTTTTGTTGATGAGGAGAGAGCAAGAGCAGCGTAACATTCGTAAATTCGAATTTTATACTCTTTCTTTTTGTTACTGCCCTCTGCTGTACCTTTCATTCTTGTTCATGTTCCTCCATGCACAAAAATAATCAATACATTCCACTTCAATTCTCATTTTCATTCTGAAATGCAACAACAAAGTAAATTGATAATCCGTTCCCAGTAGACCGGTGAACAACTGGTCTGTCTTTGTGATCTTCTTTGTTGATTCAGACAACAGAAACAGCAGGAGGAGGAGGAGGAGAACCGACCGTACAGTTTGCAGCCAGCCAAATCCAAATAGTAGTAATGGCCAAATGAGGTAGACAGATGAATAGATTGCATTTAAAGGAAGGAATAAGAGAGTGAAATTTTGTGGATTAGATTGAAATAAGAAAAGTAAGCACAAACAAGCAGCTTGGCTTCAAGAGAGAAACAATGAAGATGAGTTTTTAGAATGAGGCAAAGTGTGGTGTGGTGTGTGAATATCATGGCAGGCATTATGATCACTTTGCTAAACAAAGCAAAGAGGTTTCAGCTTGATAATAATGAATGCATCAGAGTGAGTAAGAAGGGACCGACTGTTTTCAAAGAAAGAAGAGAAGTGTATAAGTGGAGAGTTTTTACACACTTGATTACAAAGCTCTCTCAAACTCTCAACAACGACGACGACGCGACGACAATGAAGAAGGAAGCAAAAAGTGTGATGTAATTTTCATCTTTTCTTCTCATGTTCTCTAGCTATCTGCTTTTCTTATCATCATCAACTCATCCCTAAATTCTTGCCTTATATACATTTGTTGATACTGCTATTATTTTATACGTGGAGGGAGGGTGACTGCTGTCGCCATTAGCTCCACACTGCTGCTGGCTCTGTCTCTTTTTTACTTTTTATGGAATGGATGACTTGGCAAAGTTGTTATTGACACCTTTTCCACCACTACCGCCAACCTATACTACTTATACTTGTATTAATACTAAAACTGTCTTGTCTGACTAACATATTGGTAAATTAGTACTACTTTGTACTTATTACAAACGCGTACAAGGTATGTATACACAACTAGAGTGCTCACTTGATCACTCATCTATTCTCATCATCCCGACTTCTCTTTCCTTTCTTTTTTTTTCTTTCCTCCGATTTTCATTTACATTTTGTTATACTGCTATACCGCAACAATGCATCATCAGCATTAGTAGCTAGCAAAGCAGCAGCAGCTCATGAGTAGAAGTAGAGTAGAAGCTAAATAGGCTTGTCGTTTGTCGTCTTTGTTGTTTTCTCCATAAAACAAGAGGCACCATCATCATCATGCTTTGACTCTGCACTTACTTCCACCACTTTTATGCTCATTCGTTCGTACTTCATATTATACTGTGTGCTTGTGCTCACTTGAATGAAATGACGACAAGCAGGACGACGACGAGGACGAGATGTGCATTGCACCAATAATAAGCAAAAAAAGTACCGAGTCGCCAACCAAGCAAGCTATTTAGTTTATATATATTTTTTTTTTGTAGGGCTACTACTGCTGCTGGTAAACTTGAATTACTGAGCTGTTTTTGGTTGCGTTGTTGTTTTGCCTCTATACTAAAGAATATGAGGAAACGTGCTTGGAATAACTGGAACGCTTGAAAAAACACACAAATGTTCCATCATCTTACACACACACACACACACTACCTAATAGGCATTCTAACTCTCTCTCTCTTGACTATATCATCTGTGTAATATCATCGTCATCACCACCACCAGCAAAACCTTCCAGCAGCAGCATCATCATTTTCATGATCCTCTCAACTTCTCTCTTCTCTTTCTTTTTTTATATAAAAAACACTACGCTTCACTTCTCCTACGCTACGCACTTGTTTTCCACTTTACTACCGCTCTAAGCAAGCGAGCAACTTATGGCACTGGCATTATGATATGATGGCATGCATTTTCTTTTTTTCTTGTCAATCCGGAATGGGCTGGGACACAGGAGAAGTTAATCGTAAAAGTAAAGGAGGATATCAAGCAGCAAAAATATTTTTTATACAATGCTTATTATTATAAAGAAGGGCCACTTTGCCATGATGATAATAATATGACGATGATGATACTATATTGTTGGGATGATGCTGCTGCAAATCCGTCGCACTATGACATGACGAAAAAAAGTGAATGTAAAATAGACAAAAAAATACTAACATGAACATTCTCATCATTTTCATCACAGAAAGTATTTTCTTTATTTTGTGGAAACAAATGTGTAACATGCTCCTCTCCTCTACACAGCAGTGTCAGTGCCAGAAGAAGAAGAAGAAGAAGAAGAGTCAAGCATAAAAAAACATTTTCTTACTTGCTCTTACGCATAAAATATATCACAGTCAAAAAACGACAAACAAGCCATCTATCTATTCATCTTTAATGAACACTATATTGCCTTTACTGTAAGTGAAACGTTTTGTAAGTGTGTGATAGTCAGCAATACTATGTCTCCGTGTAAATTCACAAAAGGAAAAGGCAATAGCGAACAGAAACGAAAAAAGAAACATAACAAAAAAATTGTATTCATCTTCTTCCCAAAATGTTCAGGTTTTTCTCTCTGTTCCATTCTCTTTTTTTTCTCATCTTTCATGAGCCATGAATACAAG
>JAHZMZ010001565.1:0-18762 GCA_027743805.1 Lepidocyrtoides sp. E14 | reverse complement strand
TGAGCATTCATATAATTTTTTAATTCCTAATCTATAAATCTTCCGCTAATTCTAAGAAAACAAAAGAATGGTTTTCCTTACCACAGTTAATTACACAATCAAGCATATTATATATATACCAGCTAATCTCTATCTAATGAGCAGTATTACGAAAAGCTAAAGCTAACCAGGCCGATTATAAATATAGCAAAGCAAGGATGCTATTTCTTATTAAATATACACAGCATGTTGAAAAAAAGAGGATTAAAAGTTATCCATACAATTTATTTCTCGCCAACTTTGCAATATCACCTTTTTAATCCGATTAGCAGCGCACTGCGCTATTACTCGGGGAAAAGATGAAACAGGCAAAATATTGTTTGGTGTTGATAATCATTATTTTTACATGTTGAGCTAAACTCGCGAGCGAGCAGAAATAAGAAAATGACGTGTTTTATTAAAGCCGCTTTGAATAACTTATGAATGAAAGGGATCATGAAGAAGAGCAAACAAAATGAAGGGGTAAAAAGTGAAATTAAATTAATGCCCAAGCACATACTCATTAAAACAACAGTGAAGTATTTAAAGCAGCAATGTATCTTGTTTTCTCTCTTCTGCTGACGAGGAAAAGTTTTGCTTGAGTTTGCATCATGACGATGATGATGATAATCACGATTATGTGTGTTTCTTCAAGTTCCAAAACTGCCTAATTTGCCATTTCGACATAATCTCGCCTGTCGTTTCCCATCCAACAAGTTCAACAAAGCATAATTATCATTCCTTTTTTGGGTTTTTGCTCTGAAAAAGTCGAGGCAGTATACCAGACAGTAGAGAGATAAGACAGAGCACACACATTGTTTGCGCATAAATAGCAAGCAGCAAAGCGAGTGAGGAAAAGTGCAAAAGTAAACAATTTCGGTTGTGTGTGTGTGCTCAGTGAAAATTTTCAATTTTGTTTAATAACACATAATCCATTTTGCATGTGTGGTTGTCTCTATACTTTGGAAAGGATTATTATGAAGGGAGCATAGCAGTAGAAGCGAAAAGTTGTTGGTTTTTGCTAGCTTTTTCTCCTCTCCTACTACTGCATTTAGGCAAGGCAGACACAAACAACACACACACAACCACTCATTTTGAGTTGTTGTCTGGTTTTGTGTGGAATTTGAAATTGTGGAGGAAAACCTCGTTACATCTTTTCTGAAAATACTTTATTGCAGACTTTTGACTTTGACTGGAATGAAAAGTCGGAAAGCATATAGAGTAGTAGTAGTAGTATTAGTGTTGTTGTTTGGTTTGGTCTCTCTGGTCCTACAAGATATTATTTTTGATAGAGAGCTTATTATACACAACCAACCAACCACCGCCACATCACATAAGCATGTTTTTTTATATATACGAAATACTTTTGAATGAAGGAAAATTACTACTACTGCTGCTTTTATCAAATAAGAGAAATACAAGAAGTGTGTGTGTGTGTGTAGAAGAATATCATGAGATGATGATGGTACATGAAGAGGAAGGAAATGATGTTTACGAGGCATGTCATGTTGTTATACTTGCTTGCTAGCTTGTTTTCTGTATTACCTTATATAGAGCCGCAGAAAGAGAGAGAGATAGAAACATGTTCTTATTATGTATTTTGTCGATGGCCGTGTGTGGTGGTGTGCCTAGTGCTGCTGTAGACCAAAGTTAAGATATAGGTCCCAGTGAAACATGAGTGAAAGCGGTAATAAAATGGGCACTGGAGCATACTGCAAATTGGAGACCGTGTTTCTTGTAAATACAGATGTATGTAGGAATTTGGTTTGGAGTATATATAGCGTGGTGATAGCCATATGTAAGTAAGTAAGTAGTAGTGGTTGCATTGTTGATGATAAGAGTGTTCGGTTTTGTACTAGTATTGTTGCTGTTATCAAATGTAATGATGATACAGTCATTTTATTCGGTAGTGGAATAAGAGAAGAGGCAAAATGTTGTTTTGCTAGTTGTATTACTACTACTGCTGCTGTTATATAGTATCCACATGGAAAATCTCTAGGGATCATATGAAGGGATCTGCAAGAAAATCCATGGGATTGGCAACGGGATGATGGAGGGAATTCACAATCGAAAACGAGAAAATATATAAAATCAAGAGATATTTTTTTCGTTTTCGGTTTTGTAATTTTTGTTTTGTGCTGCGATAGCATAGCAGACACTAGAATAAAAATAAAAAGTTGTAATAATTATACTTTTTTGAAAAATTGCATAATTTTGCTGTCAATTAATAAATTTTAGCAGTTGGTTTAGGTTTATTTTGCCCAGATGTTTCATGCGTAGTTGTGGGTGAGATAGTCCCCTTGACAGACATGGTACACAAAGGGTACCCAACGTCAACCGACGTTCTTCTTCCTCCCCAGCACAAAAGTCTAAAAGTCAGTAGTATTGATTTTACAATTAACAAGCCCCGTTTTTTGAAAAATTGCATAATTTTGCTGTCAATTAATAAATTTTAGCAGTTGGTTTAGGTTTCGTATATCCTAGGATGTTCGTGCGTAGTTGTGGGTGAGATAGTCCCCTTGACGTGACACGGTATACAATGGGTACTTAACATCAACCAACGCTCTTCTTCCTCCCCAGCACAAAAGTCTAAAAGTCAGTAGTATTGATTTTACAATTAACAAGCCCCGGATGAGGTTTTAATACGTTTAAATGAACGGCTTCAATGACTGCTCCTCTTCTTCCCTCTTCTCCTGATATCTGTCTACTATACTATTGCACAGTAAGTACACGCGTAATAATGATACTTTTAAGCTTATTATTACACTACTCCTCGTCTACCAAGTAATGTTTCTCTCTTGCATAAAATACATTCATTTTCATTTCATTCGCACTCATTTGACTCCACTTCCCCCGAAAAAAAATCCTTTTCCCTCTCTCTTCCATTTCCTTTTCCATGTTTCTCGGCATTAGTCAGTCAAATTCAGAAGAAGACTTCTTTCCCACTTCTACATCATCATGCAACATTGTATATTATTTTCAAGCACACACAAAATTGTAAAAATTTCACTCTTCTCTTTCATCTGATCATTACGATTAGTTCTGCAACACATCCATCCATCCGTCCATTCACATGTACATACCTACATATATGATATCGTTATAATAATCGTGTTGTATCACATTACACCCATTCCCACTATCAACCCTTTTGCAAGCTCACATATCTTCTTATTTCTTCTTCACCCTTCCACCATCACCACCATATTATAAACTGTAGTGCTTAATATCAGCAGAAAAGCAGCATTCTCTCATTCAATCCAACAAACTAATGTTACGCAATGTTCACATTTCCCCTTTTTTATTATTCTCCTTATTCTTCCACGATTACTGCCGTTTCTTCATACAACTGTGAAAAAAGTGATCACACAGCATTTCCTTTCTTCTTTTTTTCTTCCTCCGACTACAAAACTCGTTAGAAAACCTAACGACGCGACTTTTGACACACAACCGGGGAAAGAGACTTTCACTGCACTCTAGTGAATGTCCCTGTCATCTGATTGATTGATGATCGGTAAACGAATGAGTTGAGGGCCAATGCACGATAAAAAGGAAAAAAATAGTGTATATATTTTTGATTGCTCAAGGAATTCAGTAGTAGCAAGCTTGCAAGTAGCATATATATTTTTTTGTAAGAAACAGAAACTTTCTCAACCCACCCAGCAGTAGTTAGTACAACAAGAGTGGTAAGTAATCAAGCAAAAGTTTTACAGAAAAAATATGCTCATATCGTCATCATCATCATCCTCCTCATGTTCATGCTGATGCCCTGTGTGTCGTCCCTGTCACGTCACAAGGGTATCGTTACTCGTTTACATTTGACAGGAAAAATGCATAAGCATAATAATATGTACTTTGGACTACACGAGCAAATAAAAACATAAATATATTCAAAATTTGGGAATTGCATCCATGCATAAGTAAAATACGATCATGTGGAATGAAACAACATCTCATATGCATAATATAAACTTGTAAGAAGAAAGAGAGAGAAAAAAAACTAAAGTTGATTGCTGTTAGGGGAGCAGTCTTGACGCAAAAGTGGAAAAAATAAGCTGGAAATGCAATAAGACTTTTTTCCGCTGTGTAAAAAAGCTATAACCATTATAATAACGCCATTTTATTCNGGATGACAACAACAACGACATTATATGCTCCGCCATCAAAATAAAAGACATACGACGATGATGATGATAGCTTTTTGAAATGATACTCATCTTACTCATCTTATTGTTGTTGTGAGATGCTTTAAAAAAATAAGCTTTGGGATTCCATCTTATATATTTTTTTACGTTGCATACTCTCAATGTAAGAAATATATGGAGGAAAAATTGTATGCAAAGCTTGTATATATTATGTACTTTTTATTTTCCAGAGAGGAAAACTTCAATTTCCTTTTTTGACGAAAAGTAACATTTTTTTGTTGGGAATGGGTGCTTGATGTTCACGAGAAAAGTAACCTATTTCAATGCAAACCAAAACGTAAGATTAAACCCATGGATTCCTTCTTCAAGTCCTTTTTTGATCTAATAATAGCCTTTTTTTTGTTGGGAATGGGTGCTTGATGTTCACGAGAAAAGTAACCTATTTCAATGCAAACCAAAACGTAAGATTAAACCCATGGATTCCTTCTTCAAGTCCTTTTTTGATCTAATAATGGCCTATATGTAACGTGTAATGTCCCATTCTCATTTTTTTGGGAGCAACAACGGCATTCCTTTCACTGCTGAGATTACTCAAAAAAAAAGTGTTTTGTAGGTAGGTAGTAGTAGTAACCATCATCAGCACTACCACAATGTGCATTACTACCACATAACCAATTTCATGGATGGTCAATACAAAAGGAGTTTTAACCTGAGACGGAAAATTAGACAATGTACAGTCTCTGCACGTAGTGGTGGTAGAAGTTGCCCACCATTACCACCACCACCGACTTTTCCATTCTGCTTTTTTTGTCTGAAAAAAAAAACTGAGCGAGTGACCCTATACCTTCACCATCACTAACAAAAGGAGACCACGCCGGCGACGACGACAAGACAAGTCTACTTCTCCTCTGGAGAAAATTTTCTTTTTTTCTTTCTTGTCATCTTTCCGCTTTCTTGCTTGCATCATGCCAAACCATGTGCAACGACAAGAAGAAACAGAGAGAAGCAGCAAAAGCCCACTAGTGACTCAACCCTGCTCACGTAATAATAATGCAAGCAAGTGTCAACAAGCTCCTTCTTTCCCATCTAATTTTCTCCGCCAAACTCTCCGGGATCATTTTAATGACGCAAAATTGTGTGTGATGTGGAAAACGTAGAAATAGCAGTTAGCTACTAAGATATTATACAACAAGGCAGTGATGGTGGTGGTACGTTTAATGGAGTGTCATTTCAGAATGACCCGTATAGCTGTCGTTTGGAGATGTCGGGAATTGGATACAGAGAAAAAGAGAGAGAGACACACACTGTGACTCTTACAGTAAACCTGATGTACATTTATATACAATTTTTTTTCCTGCTGTTTTCCACCTTACAACTCAATTTTCCTCCTTGAAATTGCTATTTATTATTACCTCCATATGAGAGAGAAAAAAAAGGATATTACGATGATGCGCTCCGTTATTCACACAGAGTAACTTCATAAAAAAATATAGCTAGATTATTTTTTTCGGCTGCTTGTTCTGTCGCACGGTCTTCACACTTTGACTTGACATGTCCTTTTTTTATATATTCCGCCTGACTCAGGAAATCTTCCGCTGCAGCAGAAGAGGAAAATGAAGAGTTACGGGAATATTAATACTTTTAACGGGAGGAAAAAAAAGAGACACAATCACACCACCTACTACTACCACCACCACCACACATGTATACATTGCATACATACACAACATCACCAGGTCCTGCTGAGCGTGCAGTTTTTATCATCACCGTGTGATCATCATCATCATCGTGGCATACCAAAAATATATATGTATATGAAGATGGAGAGAAAAGGACACGACAGGAGGAGCAAAAGCTCAGCAGCAGGAGCAGCACCAGAAAAAAGACAAAATAAAGTCCTCTCTTTTTTTTCTCCTTGCATGTATGTTTTCTACATGGTCATGTGTTTCTGCTGCTGCCACTGCTCAATTTCCCAAACTCAGCAGGAAATCTCAGCAGCATATTAACAGCAAGAAGTGAGCTCCTGTCATCGTCATCATCATGTACCATGCCATATTGAGTAAACTTTGCAATTTTGTATATTAAACGGCGGTATCATGTAAAGAGAAGGAGAGTAGTAGTGTGTCGTGCAAAGGAAAAGAAGAACAAGAAGAAGAAAAAAGTTATTTTTCTTCTTGCCGAAAGTTTCCTCGTTGTATTTTATTTTCTCTGGCAAAACATTGGATTCAATCAAACAGAGCAGTCACCACGATAAGCGGAATAGTTTACTTTTGGGAAAAATAATGAATTTAATGAATTATAACAGTTGCTCATTATTTCTACACAATTTTGAAGAGATTCAATCAGGATAAATGTTACAAGGGAACAAAAAATGAGGGACTGAATGAGAAAAGAGGCAAAAGCATTCCAAGTCATCATCATCATCATTACTACTATGCTCATGTTCATAGTAGAAAATGAATAGAGGCACACAGACAAAAAAGTAAAAGTAGCTAGGAGAAAGGGACGAAGAGACGGAAGAAAAGTCATTAGAAACGGGACAAGTTGAATAATATACATAAGAATAATAAAAGTAGTAAAGAAGAGACAGGGCTGGTGGTGATAGTAGTGGAAATTGAGGTTGCTGGTTTCATTTTCTCTCTCTTTTTCTCTCCATCCTACCATCATCATCATCATCATCATATCATCTTCTTTTTTCTTGTGGCACACACAGCACATAAGTTTCTTTTATACGTGCACTTGTCGAATGAGAAAAGATATTTTTAATGGAGCAAGTTTTATCAACGCAATCCTCCATTATTTTTCTTGTGCTCTTCTCTTTTTTTTCTTCTTCTTCTCCCTGATGTTCTCTCTACGCTCGTTTTCTTGTAGTAAATTGTAACATCACCAGTAAGTAGTCTCCTCATTCTCGTCGTCGTCGTAATTCTCGTAAGAATCGAACAGGACAAGAAAGAAGAGATGAGAGAAAGTTTTATTTTTCGACTTACAGTAGAAGAAGTAGGAAAAGAGAGTGACGAGTATTTTTTTGTTCTTTTCTTTTTTTACAAAATAAAGTAGAAAAGCTGATTGTGTATGTAGGTATTACATGTTCCGTTTATACTATTCTCTGTTGTCTGTGTGTTTCACTTCCCCTGCTACTGCTGCCGTCATCGTAATCATCATCTTGTGCATTTTCTATATAGATATGTGAGCATATAACTTTTTGTAGTTACTTAACTTTTTTTAGACAGAGAGAGAGCCCGGGAGTGAAAGAGTGACAGCACTCATTTTTCACTGGCCCACAACACAAACTTAAGAGAGAGTCAGCACGAAAATGAAAGCCGGCGGCAGCAGCGGCAATAGTGGCATCATCAGCAGTGCACACAATTTTAGTTTTTTTATACAGAACAGACCCAAGAGTGATCATGATGATGATGATGATCAGTAAGAGTGAAGTTTCAAGTTCACTTCTTCTTCCTCCTCATCATCCTTTTTTTACTGATAATAGTAACGAATATGTAAGCTCCATGTTGACGATGATGATGAGGAATTCTTTTTTTTTTTTTTTTTTTTTTTGGTGAAAATAAGAAAATGGATCAATTTTTGCAGTAGTGGTAATGGTACTAGTAGCCGTGAATAGATGAATGGAGAGGAATAAGAAAATGGAAGATGAGATGATGAGATAGAAAAAAAGGAGGAAGGAACAACGCGACGCAAGGCAATGAATCAACTTGTCACAATGAAAATGCATAAAAAACTGCTACACAGTGCTATACACGACAAGACAGTTATCCAAAATGTCCCCAGTGACCAAATACGACAAAAAAGGAGAAGGGAAGAAAACGAAGAAAAAAAAATATATACGACAGAGTGTATCATCATCATCATCATCGTAATTCTCTCATATACCTACATTGCCTAATAGAGAATTCATGAGTAAAAAAAAAATATTGTAGTGGGTTTACTTTTTCGTAAAACATTATAAATTTTCCTACCGTATATGGTGTAATAAGACAAAAAATAACAAGGCCATATGCCAGTGTATCGCATTTTTTGGTGAAAATTTGAAAATTTAAACTGAAAATTGTATCTTTTTCCCATTCCCACGCAGCATTTTTTTAACGTTTCGATGATTCAAGTTGGGATTTCATTTGTCACCGAGACAGGGCAAAAAAATGAGATTTATGTTTTTGTGACCAGCAGTATACATATCATGTCAGCAGTGTAGAAAAAAAGTATAAAAGTAAAACTGAGGAAATAGAACTGTTATAATAATAATGTTTGTTATTATTATTTTGCACCTTATGGTTTTGTTCACACGTTTAATATTGCACACCAGAGTGAGCAGGTTTATGAGAAGAAGAAGAAAAAAAACAAAAAAATTAAGCATTTTGCTGCTGCTGCTGCTGTGATGACAAACAAGAAGACTTTTTTTCCAATTGTAAAATATTACTAGAATGTGGTAAGATTGGTGAAGAGAAAAGAAACATGACTGAATTGGTAGCGGTGTGGTGTTGGTGGTAGAAGAAATATTGCTCCCTTCTCCACACGTCCTCATAAATCTCATCAACACTGTGCAAGAGAGAGAGAGAGAGAGAGAGAATGAAAAGCAGGAATAAAGAAGAAACTAAGAGACGAAAGTGAGGACAACGGACTTCTAGTTAGTTATTGCATGTTGTGTTGTATTGCTCCTTATTATTATTATTGCGAGGGAACAAGAATGATATTTTTTTTCGAATAAAACCAAAATAAATTGGTATGAAACACATTGTGACAAGCGGATCAAGAAAAAGAGCAGTAATATGAATCAACTTTATTATTGCGGAAAATAATGCTCCTTCTACTGCAATTTGGCCTGCATACTTTTTTTTGCAACAACAGCAGCAGCGTATATACAAAAGCAATTAATTAAATGCATATGGCCACTTGACTGTGTGCCAGATCACGTTACTACTACAGCGATCCAAATCAGTTATGACTTGTGAAGTAAATGCTCTCGAATAATACAAATAATAATTGTGCATAGTTTTTTTTTGGTAGAGTGAAGAGAGAATCTTTTTAAAATACCACCACCTGGGAGAAGGGACGGCGCCAGAGGTCATACCAGGAGGTCTACAAAAAAATGCCACCAACAAAGTCAAGGTGTTTATTCGCTCATAATTAGCTTTACGAATATCATATATTTTAAAATGGGCAGAAGATTTTTTTTTTCCTTTTTGGCGATCATGATAATAATGGTAATGTACGGCGTGGTGTGGTGTGGTGTGCCATATACCATACTGGTTTTTTTACTGACCACCACTGCGGGATATCTTTTTGAAGAAAAAAAAAATATAAAAATCTCGATTATAACTACGTTTATTTTGCATGTACAATTTTTTAACCGGTAGCTCCAGGCGAAATTGAACATGCATTTTTTTGTAGTACCGCACCGAAACGTTAAAAAAATGATGAAGAAAAGTCAGCAGGAGGTTTCTAAACGGTTGGTTGGATAAAGAAAACCAGATGATATGATGAAAATAGAATAGCCAACGAACAAATGTTCGATTGAGGAAAATGGAGAGAGAGATGAGTGATACGTGCGTAGCCAAGTTAAACTAACCAACAACCTGCTTTTTTGTGCTAACATAGATATATAAGGTTTTTGTGTATAATAATAACCATAATCATTAATTCCCTGGTGTGTAGTAGAACAACAAGCTTGCACAGCTAAATTGGAGATTGAGAGGAAAGTGATTCAAAGTATGCAAGGGACTACAATATCATCATCATCATATTCATCGTTTCAGCTAGTTTCAAACTGACTGACTGTCTATGTCTGCCTGAAAGTGTAAACTGTAAAATGAGCAAAAATATCTATCGAAGCAAATACAAACACACTCCAAACCGGGTATAGAGTATCACCACGACTGACTGTTAAGTAAGCAAAAAACTGGATGGAGGAAATTGATCCGGTAGCAGGAGTAGCAGCAGCAGCATAGCAAACAAAAAAACCAAAACCGCCACAACAACGAAAATGTACACTACCACTGACTAAACAAGCAAAGAAATTTGAGCCAAGCCAACAAGAAGAGAATGCAAACTGAATAGTGAATAGATGACGAGGAAAAAAACTTGTTCTTTTCACTGTATACACACATTTGCACACAAGTTAGTAGAGAATATGGTTAGTAATAATAACATTAAAGTATATACTGATCGTGATCACTATTATTATTACCCAGAAAACTGCATTGCTCTCTATGTGAGCAGCATTATGCATATTATTCCCGTATACGTTTAATGGGGGAAAATAGGATTCTAATGACATTAACCCATTGTTCGAAAATCCTCTATTCTTTCCATTTACAGCGAAACTTTGCAATCACAACAACAACAACAACAACAAAAGCAAAATGTGTTCGCTGAACTGAACTGCTTGCCATTGCCCCTGCTCACTTTACTCCATGATGATGATGGCAAGGGAGTATAGTGCAGAATAGAGTACATTACAGAAAAAGTGGTAACGTAATAATAGCATTATCACCAGCTACTACTATGCAGATGATAATACAAGGCATCAAGAGCATTAAGCAAAGTGGACGAATTGTTGCTGCTCTTTGGCTCATCTGCTGTTCTGCTGATGATGTGATATGGATAAGTCTCCCCATCTAAAAATGTATATTGTTTGCTTTTCATTCATTCATTGAGACGACACCAATGAATAGAAAAGACGATGGGGAAAAACGGGAAGCATTTTATAAAAAGAGGACAGGGTGGGCGATGATGGTTTGTTCTGATGTGATTGTCAGTTAGATGGGAGAAAATGCAATGGATATAATATATATATATATTTTTGTTGCATGCATAATAAAATACGGAACGTGCATATATATTCATGAGTTATTTTTGGCAAAAAATATGTGTAGGAAATAATGGAACATGATGGTAGTGGTGTGGTAGTGGAAATGGAAACAGAATGAAAAGAAGACTGTTTTGTTGTAATCTGATATGAGCGTATAATCGGGTTACGGAGAGATATTATAATGTGTGTTGTATGGATTCACATAACAATGCATTCCATCGTTAAGAAGAAGAAAAGGAGAAGCAGTAGTGTAGAGAAAATAAAGAGTTGAAAATGTATTGTGATGTTGGTGGTAGTGTAATACGAGTCTATAGTAGTGTAATGGCAATGATGATAATGATGATGAATATGACAATGGTTTAGTTTAAAAGCTATCGTCTCAATAGGAAATAACGCAATTTTCCTGTGATCCGCACATTGTCATAATAATAATAATAATGGAGCTTGCTTATTCAATAATTTTGTATTGTTGAAAATTACTAAATTGCATTGTATCTGTGTGAGATAGACCAGATAGACAGATACGAGATATGGTTGGTTGGGAATGACGAGGGAAAGGAAGGAAGTGATATGTTTTAACTACCAATATGCAAGTATGTAAAGCGTTGTGCGTACTTTGAAGACATACTTGAAGTTTTGAAATTTAGAGTAAAAATTGCATTACTTTGCCGCTTATATAGTTTTATTCATTGACTTGATATATCTCTGCAGTGCAGGTGAGAGAGTATTCCGATTTGTAAGTTTGTTTATTAATATACTAGTCCCAGTTAGAAACTCTTTGCACACTTACTATTAAGTAAACCTATTACAAAATAATTCCTGCCTTGAAATTCTTCATTATTATTACATACGTCTCTTTTTCTCTGCACATGATAGAAACGCGCGCAGTAGTAGTGGCACAGCATGAAGCCAACAAGCAACAACTGTATAATGTATGTCTTTCTCCCTCTCCTTCCTTCCTTTTTTCTGTACATTTTTTTTCTCTTTCTAATAATAACACGGAAAATTGTACCACATGCTGTTCTTTTCTCTGGATCAATCACCTGGTGCAGAAATATTATAAGCAGGCACAGTTGCTCTGTGTACAGTCAGGAGAAAAACGAAATGGGAAAAAATGGAAAAGAAAATGGAAAATGTAATGTACCTAGCTGTAAATACACAAGTACACATACATACGTGCATAGGTAATCATTATCATCATTCTCATTGTTGTTGGTACTACAACGCACCATCATTATCATCATCATCATCATCACCACCAGAAAAGTGAAAATAAAAGCTAGCGTTGCTTCCATTTTTCCTGACAAGTGTGCTCTCACGTGTACCATCAAACTTTTTTTTCTCTCTCTCTGCTTCTTTTCAGTGAGGAGAAAAGAAAGAAATTGGTTTGTTGAAGAAAAGAGAAAATAGGATGAGCATGTGTGGTGTTTTTTTTTCTTCTTCTGAGGAATGGAAATGTACACATTTTTTTTCATACCTGTCTACTTTTCGTTTCAGAATGGTAGGTACGTAGTTGTACATATGCATGCCTGAGAAAGAAAGCTAAGTGAAGCATGAATTTGTACACAATTTTATTTTTTTCCTCTCTCTCTCTCTCTCTTTCAAGCAAGTACACAATCCATTTTCCCTGTGAGAACTTTAGCCACCTGAGACACACAATCATCATCATGCTGTTTCATGGGAAAGGAAAAATATACAAGCAACTTTTACCACCACCACCACCACCAAGAAATTACGTGGGAGGAGGTATGAACACGCCAGTTTTTACCACTTTATTAAGCAGCATGTTTTGTTGGTGTAATGTTCCAGCTGCAGCAATGGCGTTGCTGCTGTTGATGATGATGAGTATGAGTTCTATTAGAAGTGCTCATCTTTATACTATTCTCTTCTTCCCCCCTGTCCTCCCATTTTCTCACCTGGTCAGCTTCTCATCTTCTAGCAAACGCGGACATGACATCATATTATCATCAGTTTAAAATACATTATTTCTGATGATGAGTTTAGGGGGGAGAAAAATACTGAAACTTTTGTTCGGGTTTTCTGCGAGATTTCTCTGCATGACCAAATATGAGCATGGTAATGATGACCATGTAGTAATTTAACGATTCTGTGACCACAGCAAAAATAGAAGGAATATAAAAGTTCAGCCCAAAGAAAACCTCAAACGAGATCCGCGCAGAGAGGTCGCGATCTCTGTGAGTGATACTGATGATGATGCTCTGGCTCTTATAAAAAGTCAAAGGAGATCTATCTGTTTGTGTTGTTGTTATGTATGTACATAGCTGACGGCGACAATGATGACAAAAAAGAGTAACAAAAGAAAAAAAGAAATATAACAAGCTATTTGCTCTCTTGTCACTTTTCGTGGTACATATTTTTTTTTCTTTTTCTCTCTGCGGCATTATCATCCTATTGTGTTTTCTGTCGTTTCTAAGAAGATGATCTACCGTCACTCACTACATACTACCGTCGTCATCATCATCGGCAAGTAACAAAAGAAACAAAACGAAATGATGTGGAAATCCGATTTTGGTAGGAACATCACATTTGAACAATTTTTTTTTCTCTCTGGTAGTTTCCATCCGGAATGCTTGTAGGTTAGTTAACAAGCTTTTGGAATAGATGGCAGAGAAGAGCACACTATGCCATTCATAAAACTCCAGCAATACTTTGACCGTATAAATTACATAAAAAAAAGTTTAGAACTTTGCATTTTTGATTTTTTAAAAATTGTATTAAATTATCTCGTGCTGTGAGTGTGTGTGTTATTATTATTACCATTTTTACATGGCATGTTACCCCCACACGTACAAAACACAACAAACCTGTCAATAGAAATTTAGTGGAGGAGCAAAGGGTTTTCGTTCTGAAATATGCCGCTGCTGCTGCCGCCGACAAAGAACAGTATTTAAAGTAGGTATAACAATATTAATATAATGCGTGCATACAATATCAAGAAAAAAATGCTCATTTTATTAGCCTTTCTTGTTTGCATACATACACGGCGAAGGGAGTAAAAAAAAATCAAAATGAAAAGAATGTTTCAAGACTTGTGTACTTTTTCACATTCACATTCTCTTGTTGAAGTATTTGAATTTTGAATGAAGTCAAAGGGGATCAATATGGTTTTGGAGAACCACATCTCTAATAAGCTGACTCACGTGTAGGTCCCTGCATGTAATTTTATCCGTTTGAATTGTAAAAAAAGCCACACATGAGCACACGAGAGATATTTTATAATGACTTGTGTCATTGTGGCTTTTTGTTGTTGGTTGTTGCTCATTTCAGGAATAAATAAATAATCTGGTTGAATGAGTAATAAATTTGATGGTAAGAAAAATGTAAATAAATATACACGAATATTAGATGAGAACAACAATATTTACAATAATGGGGCATTGTTTTGTCTTATAGGGTTTTATATACTTGCATGTAAAATAATAACTTGTAAAAAATATGCTCTGCTCCAGCTGAGAAGTACAGACAGAAAATGGTGCATTGTTTCATGCTTTGTTTGTTGTATGCGTGCGCTTTTGGTTTCATTGTTGTGGTTTACTTTCGGAATAGGGAGACTGGCAATGAAATTTAAATATGAATCATTTCACCGGTGTGTACATGCTATGCAAGCTATGTAAACTAGCTTGCTACAAGCCATTTAAAAAAAATCACAGTGACCAAAGCGGTGACCACAATGTCAAATTGTCAGTTTGACTCCAATAATTTTAGCGAGTGAGCTTGTTTTATTTTTTTTAGATATGATTTTCAGGTTGTTTGGAATTCGGAACAATACTGAAAAAGCTGAAAGGTTCATAAAATGTTAAGGACGAAAATTGTCGCGGTTTTCTTTTCGCCTTCTCTTTGTGATCACTTTTATCACATGAGCTATGAACATTGAAAAATATCAACTTTTATAATGAAGGGATAGACAATATTATTTTTTTGATTTATCTTGTCGCTTTTCCATTCGAATCATTGCATTTGTCGGTATCTGGTCATTATATCTTGCCACATTTGGTTGTGCAGTGATGATGACCGACGACATGAAAAAGCCCATTGACTTGTGCTGCTGAATTTCTCTACCACATAATTTTTCAGATTGGATTGCACGGACTTGATACGCATTAGAGATGGGACAGAGCTACGCTACAATAATGGTTGTATTTAATATTGAAGGGAACTATTGAGAAAAGTTGAAATATCGAGTTGTTTTTATAAAAGAGAAGAAAAAAACGATCCCTGTCAATCTTCTCATCTCTTCACAGGGAAAAAAATTCAGCCCATTTCGTCTGTCTCATTGTCTCCCTGCTGCTGCTGTTGTTGTTGTGACAAGCTAACAAACCCATTAAGAGCCCATCAAGTCGCTCATCATTAACCGGTAGCAAGACAGAAAATAATTGATCCGTCAAGCAAAAAAGCTACCGAATGATAATAAATGAGCTTACGTGTGTGTGTGTCTCTGCGTTTTAGTCAAAGTCACACAAAATCCTTCAGAATGAAATACTCAAACACACAACTCATCACCGCACTACTGCTGTCTGTCACCACACTGACTAAACACCCAATTTAACTTACTTGTATTTCGAACAAGTTGTTTCTTTTTTTTTTGTGCGGCCAAACCCTATAGGAAAATTAATTCAGGACATCATTAAAAAGCATTCTTTGCCATCAAAACCAGAATAGAACTACAACAAAAAACCACACCACTGCCCACGAACTACATACATTCAATTTCCTCCAGCTTGAGCTGCTTGCATGTACTCCTGTCATGACATTTTGTGACAACAATTTAGTCTTTTGACCACCCGAGAAAAAATACAATTTTTTTAAAGGTATGTCTAGTAGTAGTAGTTTCCACTTTACCAGTTACTCGTCAATAACACGATAAAAATCACTAGAAAGAGAGAGAGAAAAAAAAACTTGCTCCTGCTAACCATTATTTCGGCCATTAAATCATCACCAAAATGCAATCACTCTTTCCATTCCTTACATCGACATCGTCATCTTTTCAGTCTACACACTGAAAAGGAAAGGAAACGGGAGTGCCTTGTACTTGTTTGCGTTGGCTTTTTTTATTCTTAACTGATGATGATTTGCATACTACACAAAAGCGCGTAGCCCTTTTTCTCCAAAAAAAGAGGATCCCATGTCATCATCTAACTCATCTTTGTGTTTGGAAGAGGATGCAATATTTAATCTTTGTCAGTGTAACACGAGAAAAAAAATAGCCACACAGTCATTTTGGAGTTGAAAAAGGTTTGTCCATTAATGCTTATACCGCTACCTATATAAAATTTAAGCAACAATTTAATTGATGAGCGTGTACTGGATATCCAAAATTGCATTCATGCAACATATTATCAAGTATCATTAAATTAATCGTCTAAATAATACCGACTGCACTTATCACTGTAAGTCATCTAGCAATCACTCAGAGCGCATTTAATACTCTTTGTGCTCATTTTCATCTAAATCCTTCTCATTGCTCCAGCTGTACCATTTTATAGTTTGTTGGAACGCAACATCATCAAATCCAACCACACAGTCAATCAAGCTAAATTTGCTAAAAAAGATTTGGCATTCGTTCACTACTCATCCGGACAGACGAACATTCAAACACAAAAAATCCGAGAAAAAACTAACAACATCAAATCATCTTCAAAAGCAGGACTAGCATCTCAGCTTTTCCAAGAAAATGAAAAGGAGTCGTGATTGCCGAGAAGGAAAAAAAAGTCATTTATTATGTCAGATGTAGTGAAAATGTCACCAAAACTGCCCACATGCATATATGTAAGCAGTAACACTCCGATACAGACTATGTACATATCGCGTGGTCGTAAACCTCAGAACACTTTTGACTGTTTTTCCTCTTTCTGGACGGCCACCAGGGAAAATAGATACTACACGATACAAGAAAAACAACCATATAAAGTGGCTAACAAGAACTCTAGGGAAGATGAAACTGATGTTCTTCTTGATGATGTTGATGATGATGATGATCATCATCATCATGACTATGACGTTGGTGATGTGAGTGGCGGTGATCATTTTCTTCAGTCATCCAGTCGCTCTCTTCTGGTCTTCTCTCTTGTTTAATGGTTTTATTTGGTAATTACAGCAGAGTGACTTTGGCTGCTGTTGTGTTGTGTGACTGACTTGAAAATTCCCTGAGCTACGCATTATTACAGTATCGCCACCACCTCCTGTATATTGTTGAAGTACATATAGCCAGATCAAAAAAGAGAAAATGCTACTGCTATGCAATTAACTAAATGGCCAGATACGACTAATCCCCATATCGGCTAATTCCAAATGATATATATACAGTCAGCCAACAAGCAAGCTTTTGGCTTTGCCATTCCTTTTGCTTCCAGGCTTTTTTTTCTCGTATCATCAGGATGATGATGATGATGATGATTTGATACAGTTTGCAGGCACGGATAGAAAGCAGCAGTAGTAATGCAACGGCATGGCACAAAATCGTCCTTCTCATCATCATTACTTTAGAGATTTTCTCTGACTGGTTCGGTTTTGTTGCGATTGTTTCTCTCAGATAATATTATATGAAAAGCTGTATAGGTGTATACCTGACTCGCTTGACAACATCATCATTTTCTGTCTTTTGTTAGAGTACAGTTTGTGAAAATGAAGCTATTTAAAAAGCATCCAGTAAGCTTTATTTACTGAAGCTACACGTATTTATTACAGTCAGCAAAATATTTCCTAATCTTAAATGCTTTAGGGGCTGGACTGATGACGCTTTTCCATTTTAATCTTCTAAAAAATAATTTTCTAATTTCTTAGCTGATTTATCATGAATGAGTGCAGAGCTTATATTATTTGCTTGTTTTACTTGGTAGAAGGATCAATATGAAAAGTACCCGAAAAATGATAATAATAATATTTTAATACATGGGGAAATTGGAAAATGTAACTTGTAAAGCATAGCAGCAGAGGGTAGTAGAGTAGTAGCAAATAAAAAACAAGACACGGTTACTTGCTGTGTGTACATGTGCACACTTGATTTCCCTGGACATTTTTTCCACTTTTTTTTCATTCGGTCAACTGAATACAAACTCATGTACATGTATTTCTATTCAAAATTTATTTGTTCCATTGCCTCTTTTTTTGGGTGACCAAAAAAACACTACAAGCTGCTTATACACTCACTCACACACACACATACAACACGACATGCAATTCTTGTCTGGTGGAGACAGTGCTAACTAAAGTTTCATGCTTTCATGAACAAAACAGCAGAGGAAGAAGTGAAAGCGTCTTTCTTTCCATTTCTCTCTCTCTCTTTCCTTGCCCACTTCTACACTGGAGTCAAGTACATCATCATGAACTAATGGAAAAAAGGGGAAGCCGACAGAGAAGAGAAGAGAAGAGAGAGAAAAAAACCAGAAGATAGAATTTGATGCGTCTACTTTACGTATAGGAATGTATATGTGCTCGCATCCTTCTTTCTTTCTTTTTTTTGTCTCAAAGGAAATCATTACGATTGGAGTGAGTGAATGAATTTTCACATTTTTCATGAGCCCTCTTTTCTTTTTCTACTTCTGCACTAGTCAGTCTACTTGTTTCTTTCCCTGGTGTGTCCTATGCATGCTTACTACTCAAGTCAAACAGAAGAAGAAGTATAAAAAAAAGTTGATCATCATCATCATCATCACGATCATCATGTATATTTTCTTGTCTCTTTTTTTTCTCCTCCTTTTCTTTTCATACTCATACATACATTATGCACTGGCATGGCACTGGATGGAAAAAAAAAAT
>JAHZMZ010001563.1:0-14565 GCA_027743805.1 Lepidocyrtoides sp. E14 | reverse complement strand
TCAACACCATCAAAATAAGTAAACTAACTTTTCTGTCTTCTGCCTCCTCTCTCTCTCTATCTCTCTGCGGTTCAGTTGAAATACACGAAACAACCAACAAAAAAAATAATGCATCCCTTTCGAAAAAAAACTGTCTCTACTTCATCATAAAGCAGCATGGTATTCAAACACTACTACTAGAAGAAATTCTTTTTCTTCTTCTTCTTCTAATCCTCCTTCTTCTTCTTCAAGAAAGGCTTATATTTTTTACACAAACCAAATTGACAAACATAATATGACAATGGTCGCCGTTTAAGATCCATCGAATGCATACGACAAAGCGACGTACATCTCTTAGAATTTTTTTCTTTTCATTAAATTTTTACCACAGCGAAAAAACTTGTAAAAAAAGCAAAGGAAAATGAAGCTGACTAAAAATCTAACAACGCTTCTTGGATCACCATCATCATTATTACCAGAAGAAGTAAAGTAGCAGTGCAGTAGTAGTGGAACAGTAAACAGGAAAAAAAATCCAAAAGAGAAAACTGTTTTTATTTTGAAGCCAGCTTTAAAAGGCTTTCGCTGACGATTTTTGTTGGCAAGAAACTCACAACAAAAAGTGAACAAGAAAAGTAGCAAAAGAGAAGATAGAGAGAGAGGCGATATAAACATAAAAATTTTCCTTCTCTCTTGAATAGAAGAACAAGTCTCATCTTCCAAAAAGTATTATAATAGCATAGCACGATAACGATGATGATGATGACGATGGGCTCATAAGAAGAAGACTTTGAAGCTTCTCTCTTCTCTGAAAAAATTTTTTTTAGTCCTACTTTAATGTTTACATTCTTTCTTGTATGTTTTTATACAAAACTAAAAGGGAAGCTTGTGTGTGTGTGTGTTGTGCAAAAGTAGCAAAGTGAAATGGAACGATCACATCATCATGAAAAAAAATCATGTTAAAGACGAAGAAGAAAAAAAATTGAACTTTTTTCTTCTGTGACATGACGAGAGAAGGAGATGATCATTTTCTTCATCTTCCTCTCCTCCGTTCGTCATAGTCGTTCATCATCATCACAAAAATAGACAAACCCATTTTAATTCGTTGAGATGCACTGCTTTGACTTGATGATGATGATGATGATGATCCACAATGCATCTATATATTTTTGCACTACTGCACATTCACGTCATGTTGTGTCAATGTGCAGTAGTATTACAAGAGTTTGTAGTACAAAGTATAAAGTCACGACATTTTTTAAAAAAACAAGTCTGAAATGACGGTAGTAGCAGTAGTAGTACAATACCACGTGTGTGTAAAATTGAAGGAGACAGGAAAACATTTTTTATGTTGATACGTATTTTTTTCGTTAAAATGTTTGGTTCGGGTAGTAGAAGTAATAGTAGTAGCGTAGTAGTATGTATGTAGAATAAATCCTAGCGCTTGTTTTACAGACGCTAATGGGATGTGGCTAAAGCGAAATGTGGAATTTATGACGATGTGTGAAGATGTGTCTCACTGTTTGTCGAAATGCGGAGGAGGTGGATGAAAATTGTGGGAGATGTGGTGGTGTGATTTAATGATGGAATGACAAGGAAATGTGAAGGGAACGGAAAATTATGAAAAATAAGTAAAAATGTTCCAACTGGTTGTTGTTCATGTGAAGGGGTAACACGACGATACCATTATTTTCATGTTTTCTGCAAAATCCATTTACAAGCAGATTTTCTATTTCCATTGTCATAATTAATAAAATAATTATTTAACTGTAAAACAGCTATAGAGCAAAATTTATTAATGCCATAAATATAAAAAGGTTTTTTTGAAAGTCGACACTGACCACACAATTTTAAAGCCAACTATACACGTATCATAATAGGACTAGAACTTATAAAGATGGACGTAACAAACTTATCTCTATCCACTTTGAAATTTGAGCATACCCCGTCCAATAAATAGATGACACACACAATATAAAAATTCTACAGGGAATACACGTATTTTTTAAAAAAAAACGAAAAAATCGATAGTAGTATAGTAGTGATGTCAGTGAGTGGGAAAGTCCATTTAGGTGATATCAAAAAATATATAAGAATATGTATTTTGTATCCGGACCATTTCCCTTACTACATTTTTCCTTGGAGCTGTCACAAAATATGTCAGTTTGAATGCATCTCTCGTCCGTTGTCCTCCTTTTTAGATATATTTTTATATTGATCCATTTTTAAAGCGTACAACAGCATCATCTCATATTATCTTGCAAGTACTTTGGTTATATTGAGACCGACGGACCATCAGCAGCAACTATCTCACTTTATATGTATCTTTTTAAAAAATGGTATAAACTGCCTCCGTGTATTTACTGGACTCACGTATTATGCTTACTTTTTTCATTTTTTTCTTTCTCTTATCCGTCTTGTACACATTGCGGCAAAAGTCGATCGGAAATGCCCTCCGTAGAAAATAAAGTCCTTATATGAGTATTTATTTTTGGGGAGTGTAATATTATGCTTGTAAGGAAGAAAAAACAAAGTGGTCACAGCAGTGGTCTCGCAGAGATAGCAGTGTTTTTTTTGTTCTCTGTACAACATTTTTATGGGCTTTAAAGCTAAAAACTACCGCCGCCATTCAATCTACTTACACTACTTCTGAGATCACCACTACCACCCTCACAATTTTATTCTTTGCATGGCTCACATCCCACCAGTCAATGTTGATCAGGATCATCATCATGATGGTGAAACAAGCAATAACGGAAAAATAAAATGCAGTTACAAGACAAGCAACAGAGATAAGGGCATATAGTAGTAGAAACCGAAAAAAAGAGCACAGAAAAGTAAACTTTATTTTTTGGGTGGATCTCATGTAATTCTCCGTGTTCCATGATGCTGATCTGTCCCCTACAAAACCATTAACATTGCAATATTACCACCAAAAGTAAATAAAAAACTACTAGTTTCAGACTTTCTTTGACTATTACCAATTTCCTGTAAAGTTTTGGAAAGAAATTGCACACAGAGAAAACGGAGATGAGCATGACATGACAAACCAGTTTGCAGTAGTGCAGTGCTGCTGCTGACAACGTGATCTAGCTGCCATCTTACGTTTCTTAACTGAAATGCTGTTCACTCTGTGTCCTCGATTAGCTTGACTTGCGACTTTTTCCTTGCAAAATTCCTAGAGATTTTAAATGGCAAAAAAATTTGGAATGCAGTAGTAGTAGCTTGGCATGCCTCAACATTTAAAAATCTTGTGAAAAAAAACATGTAAAAAAACTTCAAAATTCCAAAACTAACTCCCTAGCAAAACAAGTACCATCATCGAAATAATAAGCAGTATCATCATTACGATTATTAAAAGCGAGTGATGTGGTGATGTCATGTCAAGAAAAATAAACCATGTTTTTTTTATTAAAAAAAAATAAGTAACCAACTACCGTTTATTTCAAATTTGAATGATGATGGTGATCATGAGGATGATGATGATGATGACGACGACGACGATCATGTATACGTAATAATATAAAAAGTAAACCTAGTATAATCATGTATGACACTGACATTCACGTTGCTACTTAAATTCTTCTTCACGTCAGACATCCCGCTGAGATTTCACCTTTTCCTTAGCAAAAATGGTTGTTTCTGCTTTGCTAACAAGACAAGAAGACAAGTAAGTAGCTTGCACGGTAGTATTCTAGCAATCAGCAGAGGAGTGGAAGGGGGATAATAATAATAAGTAACTGATATCCACATAATAATAATAATAAAAAATATAAGCGAAACCAAACCACTCAACTATAAACTTTTCAAAAGCTGCATTATTCAATCCTATTGGCAAATTTTTGTAAAATAATGACGAGATATTCTTTTTTCTTCAAAAAAAAAAAAAAAAAAAAAAAACTTGTCTACAAGCATGTTTCCATAATGGCTACTTTTTTTCTTCTCTCTATCATTCTACCTGTCAGATAATGTAATTATGAATTAAGATGATTTTCTTTTGGCTGATATGCCCTGTTCAAAAACCAACGAAAAAAAATTTAAATCTAAGCTAAAGCTACAGAAGTAGTAAAATGTAATGTCTGTGCATTGCAAAGGAAAATATTCACCTTGTCATTTCCTTTTTTTTATTCAGTGTACTATTCACCAAATTTGCGTGTGAAATTCCAGTAGTCACTACTTGTTAGCTAATGATCTTGACACGACGACAAATAAATTACAATTTGTCAAAAAAAGCGTACTATACTAGCTGCAGACAAGCCTGTTTGATTATTATTATTATTATAGGAAAGAATATAAAGCTATATGCACATTTTGCTATGTTTTTACAACATTTTTCTTCTCGTGAAATAAATTGAAATATGCATGGAGCGAGAAAGAAAAGAGAGAAGTATAATGATAACAATAATGTGTACTAAATTGGCAATAGAACCGAACCCTTTTTCACTTGTTTCACTTGAATTGGAAAATGATGATGAAGGTTGTAGTAATAGCAGTGTGGTGAGAAATACTAAAGAGAGGTTGAGAGAGAGAGAGAAAGATGAAGCAAGCCGTAAAATGAGAACATTGACATTGCCCTTGCTTTTTTGCTGCTGCTGCTGCTGTAGGAATAATACAGCAAAATGTTGTTTTGTGTGTTGTATGGTTTCTTCTCAATAATGATGCTTTGCAAGAAAGGAGACGAGAAGTAGCAAAATGGTGTCGTTATTTTATATGTGTGTAATATTATCATTGTCAGCCAAAAAAAATATGAGAGAGAGAGACAGAGAAGAAACAGCAGGGTAGTCTTTGAGTTGGCTTTTTTTTGTGTGAATATTTTAGATAAAGGATTTAATATGCATATTACACATGCATTGCAGTGGCATGCACACATTATTTTATTTTTGGGTGGTTTTATAGTTTGAATGTGTCATGCTTTAAATTCATTGAGGTCTTGTCAGTCGTCTTGGTCGTAGTCGTCGTTGTCGTATCATCAAGTCAAGAGTCAAGTAAAGCGAAACAGTTTTATTTTTTTTTGTGCTGGCTGTGTAACTTCTTGTTGTTATTATTATGCGTAATAAAATAGCATATACATATTTGAGTGATATGATGAGCTGTATAAATTTTTTTGGAAGTTGGAACGACTTCTGTATAGCTGGTTGGTTATATGTATATTTTTTTATAAACGACATGACATCAAGAATGGTCCCATTTTCATTGGAATTGATGAGTTGGAAACGACGACGACGATGAGCAAGGGAAAAAAAGCGGGGAGTAGTAGAAGAGCTAGTGACTTGGCTCTCTACTACTGCCTGCTGATGCCATTTCAAAGTAAAAGTTTTCTATTTCAAAACATTTTCTTGCTTACCACAGCAAGAATGTATGTATGTATGATGATGATACTGGTGTATAATGTTAACTGAAGCGGGAGGGATGATGACGATGATGGTAGTATGTATGAGCATAAGAATACAATTTTCCATTTTAAAAAAGAGAATAAAGTGAAAGGAAAAAGGGAGGAGGTTGACATTTGACATGATTTGCATGAAACCCTGTGAAAATTTTCTTGAGATGGTGATCATGATGATGACGATCATGCATGTAGAGAGAACTTTCTCGTTTTCCCAACCAACAAAGCAATACATATGATAATGACGACGAGAAAAAGCTCAGAATGATGACAATGTTTCGTCGAACCAAAAGAAAAGCAGGGGAAAAGAAGAAGAAAGTCTGTCTGCTGAATATTTTTTTATGCTTTTTGGAATGTATTGTAAGCATGTTCAGATATTTTTGCTATTATGATGCAAAAGGCGGAAATGGGAGGGTGAAATGTAGAGAGCAAAACTGTGGTAAATGATGCGACCCCCTGACGAGCAACTTGGCGCCCATCCCGCGCGCCTTGCCGATCCAGTGTTATGTATATTTTTTTTTCTTCATTTCTTCCATCTTTTCCTCGTATCTTCATCTTTTCTACTTCCTTTTGAGAGAAAAAAGAGAAGAAGACGGAAAAGAAGAAGAGAAAAAAAACTTTCTTCTTTTTGGATACGGAGAAAATTAGACGACTTTTTTTCTCATGTGTCTGTGTACATACTGTGAAGTCACAGTTAGTGTGACGAGTACATTTCTGCGGAGGATCAACTTCCATTTTCTCTGCTGTGATGATATGATGGAGACCTAAAAAGAAGCATCGTAATAACAGCCTAACAGCCATAAAGCCAGTAGTAGTAGTAACGTAATTCCACATCATCATTGTGCCATCGTCATTTGGATGGAGTCATGTTATAAAACATGTATACTTTTCTCTTGCTTCGGCTTTCTTTCTGCTCATTTGATACAGCCATGATAAAAAAACTGTGTTGGTCATGGGTATTATTTTTACTGTGGCAGCAAGAAACAGTGACCATCTTTGTGTTCGGGTGAATACAGTTACCGTTGCATTAGCACTATCATATCATTGAAGGTAATGTACCTGATTAACTAAATGGTTTTAATTGAAAAACAAGAATATTTTATTGTCGCCGGGTGCCTACAAATTTTAGCTGCGGTGTTGAAGTCGAATGGTCAACTATCTATCACAGCCATCAAATCAGCTGCATGACAAGCTAAAGTTTTTTTTTGATTTTTTCTTAAAATCTGAAACTCGGACCTGGAAATGTACACAATCCACACATTTTATTTAGTGTTTTATTTCTGTAACAGAATTTCTCTCACAAAATTTTATCACTTTTCTTTCAAAAACTTTAACAGCAAAAGTTACTACTACCACCACCATGCCATCACTGACGACGATGACGATATGATCTTTCCTTTCGATACGCTCACAATACTTTTGTATTTTCTCTGGACGTCCCTTACTCTCATCTTTCCCTGCGTAAAACTTAGCATTCTCGTTGTAGTCCTACTACTCCTCTACGTCGTTTCTTTTTTGCTTTGACTGACTTGTAAGTAAAAGCTACGGGAAAAGTCTCAAAAAAGAGTGAGAACTTTTTTCCTCCATTCACATTTCACACATATCAAAACTCACAATCAGTTTCTCCCCTTTTTATCAACTCAGCAGTATTGTTTGAACGAAAGAGTGAGATGAGATGGAAAGCAAGCAAGCAGGAAAAAGTGCATTGCTTTGGTTTAATTTCTTTTTCTTCTTTCTGCTGTAAATACAATGAAGTATCTATGCCATGAATAAACTTTACTGCTTTCTACTCTCAATACTTTTATATATGCGTTCATATTTTTAACGAATATCAGTAAAGCAGTCAAAGTCGCTGCCTTTTATATTTCCTTCAAAGAATAAGAAAAAAAGCCTAAAGGTTCTTCTTTCTCATCTACTTTTCCTCTTTCTCGCAAAAAAAATACAAAAAAAAAAAAACTTTGTCTGTTCGTCTTTCCTTCTAGACGAAAGTAAAAAAAAGAAATTGCTTTTTCCTAATATAAGATCAGTGCAATGTTGTCGGACTGGTCATAAATACTCACTTGACAGGTTATTTTGCTGGAAGGAGAAGAAGGGAAAGTCTAAAAAGGGTGAAGATATTTTTATACCGGTCCTATCCCAAAATAATAATATAATACTTTTATTCACCATTTTTTTTCTGTTCGTCTTTCTCCTCAAGTCTCAAGTGCAAACTCTCAAACCTTTTTTCTTCTCTCCTGTTTTATAACTCTCTTGGGATGTTTATATGAGCTCTGTAGTAGAAGAAAACACACACACATGGACTTTTGTTCAGAGTTAAAGTGCATGCTTAAAAACATGCATACTTTAGCTATGCAAACATCTTTTTACCTTACAACGGCACCACTACCACCACCGTCAAACTTTTAAAAAGATATTTTTTTATTATTCAAACGTTACAAGCAGAAAGTCATGCAGCATTACAATTTTCAGTCGACTCTTGAGATGCTCCTGTCAAAAGGAATTTTCGTTTGAGACAAAAAAAATTAACAATGATATTATTATTTTGCTTATTATTGTCATGAATAGACCCTTTAATTTTGCTGAAGACTCAATGACGTTCACTCATACTCACACACAAACACATTCTTTTTGTGGTATGTGTAAAAAAATGGATGCGCGAACGCGGCAGAAAACGTGACCATTGTTACCTCCAAACCGTCCTATAATAGCCATGTAATATGTTTTATGCTCAGTCTGATGACGATATAATAATGAATTTCCTTCACACAAAAAAATATGTCCGAGAGGAAAAAGGCGTCCTTAGAAAAGCAGTAGCATAGGTATTTTCAAGAGTAATATGTTCTTGGATGCAGTTTAATGATAGAATGATTAGGTAGCTTATAGAAAAGCGCGTTCTCAAAACGGCTTCATAACGAACAAAAAAATAAACCTTGTCATTTCATTCGTGTTTCCGTATATGCCGCCTTTCAATTTTCACTCGTACTCACAAACACAAAGTAAGTTTTTAAAAATGACTGTGGTGATGATGATGATGATAATGATGACCATCATCAGGAAAAAAACAAGCGTGGTAATTGTAAAGTTTGAAAAAATAGAATGGCTCTGCTTTGTACTCATATAAGGATAATAATAGCATCAAAAAATCTCTAAAGCTGGTGGTGGTGATGATGATGCTGATGATAATCATGATGATGATCGTCATCGTCAAGAATCGAGGCAATGACATGCCTGCCATTCCTCCTTCATCATTGACTGCTTCACCACGAGTCTTTTTCAATTCAACACCGGTGGCAGTATATAAATATAGCTGTAGAATTAGTAGTGCACACTACTGTCGCTGCTGTCGAGCAATAAAAAATGATGATGTTAGAAATCCAACTTCATTTTTGCCTTTTTCTTCTTCTTACCTCTCACTCGTCTTCGTGATGATCTGTGCTTCTGGCCATTTTCACACTTTGAAAAAAAAGAACGTGTGTTCCTTTCTCTTGCGCTTTTTTCTTCTTCTTCTCTTCTATTTGATTGGATAAAATGGCTAGTGGCAGCAAAAGAGAAACGGTGGAATGGACCATGATGATGATGATGATGACAATGATGATTGGGAAGGCATGCGTGTGTGTGCTGTCAATAATAAAATGCTATTTGCTTCAGGTGACTACTATCATTGCTACCATTTCAGAATAAGAAAAAAAAATTTCTAATAGTCTTGTTCGATTTTTTTTATTGTTGACTGTTGACATAAGTCAAACAAGTGACAGATAATCAGCTTCCTTACATTATTTTATTTCACGGCTATCCAATTCTTTTCATGGTGCTTGTGTCTCGAAAAGAAAAAAATCAGGAGGAATGCAGAGAATGTAAAGAGGATGATATGATGATGAGTTTAAATGGGCAATAAAAATGTTATAATCTTTTCCTCTCTTTTTTTTCTGGGGTAATAATAAAAAAAGAATGTTTCTACTGCTGTTAGTGCATATTGTTATAATCCCTCTCAGCAGGTGTTCCTTGCCTACTCTGTCTTTTTTATTTTGCAGGAATATGGCAAGTTAGTAAAAAAAAAGAAGAATATAATATTTGTCACATTCCTTCCGAATTGCCTTTTTATTTTCCACTTGTTTTCTCCTCCAGAAAACTCCCAATTTTTTATACACGACATTGTGTGGGTATAATGGATCATAATGTTCACACCGGGTGCTGCTGTAGTGTAGTAGTACACTGAAGAATAATGCATTCTTTTTTTACATTTTTACACGCTCCGTTGACAAAAGTAATATCATGGCTTTTTTATATTCCTCCACTTAAACGTGGTAATAAAATACAGATACCTCTCACATTCGCGAGCTGTGATTTTTTTTACTCATGTCGATTATTATTATATGCTGCTGCTACTGCTGCTGCTGTGAAACTATGACTTGGGCTTGTGTGTGTGTGAAAATTGTGAGAACGAAAAAAAAATATTTTTTTTTTTTTTGCGTGGAGTAAATATACTTCTTCTTGATGACATGGGGAATTACATGACAAATCTGTGTGAATATTATTATACTGTTCGGTTCGGGGAAAGAAAAAGGGTTTTCGTTCATGAGATTTTTTCTGATGATAATTATGAACATGATAGTGCAGTAGTAGCAGTTTTAGAAGAAGCGGCGGTGGTGGTGGTGTTATTACTGTAGTGAAGCCTGATGACAACTAATGATATTGTCATGAAAATTATTATTACTGGTGGTGGTGCTGCTACTGCTGCTCGTAGGTTTACTAATGACAGGAGCAGCAAAGAAGAAAAAAAATATACTAATGATGATGACTGTGTAGTAGAAGTAGTAGTATGACTTTGCACAAGGAAGTCGGAAAAATATTCCATTCATTTTTTTTGGGTGCATAAAAATTATTTGTAGCATACATTTTTGTGATAGTAGTAGTGATGTTGATGATGGTGACGTGATAAGAGTTGCTGATACTGCAGATGAGGACGATGACGATGTTGATGATGAAAGAAAAGAGGAGGGAATGTCATTAGGGATTTTTTTGGGGGCGTTGACAGGGCATGACTGCGTCCATTCATTTTTGATGATGGTGGTGACGTCGACGACGACAGAAAACGACACAGACATGTGTATTTCGATAATTCCAGGGAGAAAGATAGCAAATCTCTGCTGAAAATGATTACAGTGTTGTAGTGAACTGTTAGAATTCACAGGAAAATTGTCAAACCTATCACAGAAAAAAATGCTGTATGGAGAAAAGTGGATCATTATCGCAAGATCATTTTCACACAAACAATAAAAAATGGATAAGCCAATGAATAACTGTATAACATGCACGTGCCAAACGTTTACTAATTGTGTTTCGTGGAGTCAGCTCTCAAATCATGAATCTGTGTAGTAGCGACATGCTAAGATGATATAAAAAGTTAACTTGGCGTCAAAATATTTAAAAACCTAAAAAAAATTTTTTTATTCCAGCATCCGTACCCATCTGAGGACCAGAAGAAGCAGTTAGCCCAAGATACCGGCCTCACAATCCTCCAAGTCAACAACTGGTACGTGTCATTTTCTCCACCACTTTCATTCCAGCTTTTTTAGTGGTTTTTTTGCTCCTGCTCTAGATATACACCTACTCTCAGCTTACTGTTTTTTTCCTAAATGCTTTTTCCCTGTCCGTCTGTCTGCCACCAATTAATTAATTTATTGACTTTCCTCCTGCCTGCCAACTAAATCTATCTGTAAATACGGTATAAACACTAAACATCTGTATGCTAGGGTTGTACACACATACACACAAGGCTTATTTCATTTCTCTTCTCTATCCACCACCACCACCACCATTTCCAAGGATTTACGTAACAAATAAAACAACAGCAGTGGTGCAACGTGCACATACATCTAAGCAGTAAAAATCATTTTTTCCCGTATATCTCTCCCCTCTATCCACTTTCTTCTTTTTTTTCCTCCTCCTGTTTACCTTCTTCCATCCAATATGGGAGCAATCAATTTTGATCAACAGCAGCAGCAGCAAAGGAAGAAGAGTCAGTCTTCCTATCTCTTTCTCCGCCAGCAAACTTTAATAGCATCATACATACAAGTAGCAGCAACAGTGAGAGAAAAAGCACAAGAGTAAAGCTTCTGCTGGAGGGTCAGTGGCAAGTTTAATGGGTCTCTTGTGTGTTTGCTTATTGCCTTGCCGCATTTCATACAACTTTCTATTGCCATCTCTAGCTTACATCATAATAACAACCATATAGACAAAAAAAATCCTGCTTGGAGGACCATATCATTTTGTTATGACGTTACTACTACTTCTACCACTATTATTACAACTACTTTTCTTACTCCCTCCCATCACCTTCCATTAATTCAGCTCAACAAAAAAAGTGCATTTTCACTCGCAATTATTCATTATAATGGTATGCATGCATGTAACGTGCCGCAGCAGTGCACATAAAATCATCCAAAAATGTGTGTGTGCATATACATCCACCCTTTTCCCATTTTATTCATTCAACCAGTCAGTCAGGTTGTTACTGTGTTTTTTAAAAAGTTCCTTTCAATCCGAAACTGTTGTTTTTTGCCTTGGTTAATGTTACCACAATAATGACGTTAAAAAACAAAATGAAAATCGGATAGGAATAATGCAACATTCAAGCGCTGCTGTGTTTCCTACTGTGTACCCTGCTGGGACATATATATTTTCCCCCAAGCCGAGGAAACACACACACACACACAAATACACAATACAAAAACATTAGTAAAATATTTTAGCATTACACAACAATTTTCAATTAAACTCCATCTAAAAGAGTGAAGTGAAACAGTAGCTGTTTTAGTAGTGATGGTAGTGGTTGTTGGTGGTGGTGGCGGCGGCGACGGTAGAGAATGATGATGACGATGAGTAAAAAGGAATCCCAGGTGTCCTCCTTTAATTACACAACAGAATCATTTCACTTCGAATGAAAATGGATGTTATGGCGTTATGTGGTGGTAGCGGACGACGAGACTAAACCGGAGACTAGAGAAAATAGAGAGAAAAGACTGATGGAAAAGAGAATATCATGTAGAATGAGAATACAAAAACTGCGCGAGTGAGTGAATGAGTTGGTGGAGCCCCGTTTTACGCATACTTTACATAATGAGTTTGTAAAATCCCCTGGATTATTCGAAATGGGGCTTTTCTCTTTTCCTTCATTGCCGTGATGACTGGAGTATAGAACGGAGTGGCGGAGGAGGAGGAGGAAAGAAAATATACAAGCTTTTATCCGTAAAGGAATGCATGGATGAATGAATGAGGAAGAAATTCAGGGAAGCATGTCGCTCGTGAAGAAATTTACTTTACTACTCCTGCTTCTCCTTCTTCTTCTCATCTGGTCTTTATACTGTAGTTAAAAAGATTGTAGTGATGGTGGTGTGTGTATGCCATCGTTATATATTAGCTATCTATCTCCACAGCTATAAAGCAAAATGGTTGAGAGGAGACGAGAGAAGAAGAGTAAAAAGGAAAAGTGGATTGCAGCATTTTCCTCCTTTCTTCTCTCTTCTCTCCTTCCACCAAGTGAAATGAGATGGTTTGGAAAACATTTTCCCATTTTCATTTGCCGCTACAATAGTTCATTAAAAAGGTGTTTCTCCAACCGTTTGCTAAGCTATTAGAGCTGGGAATATGAGTCTTTTGGGAGCGATTTTACACTGAACATTAGCCACCACCTCGAGATCCTTTCTCAAAAACCGAACCTGCATATACATACATACATGCACATGCATAAACATCATACAAGCATAATAATAATACGCAATAGAGAGTAAAAATTGCACACATAATGGCATTACTACTTACTTGTACGCAAACACGTTAAAAACTTTTCCATTTTACTTTCATTTACAGATTTCTCTGCTGCTTGCTTGATTTTCATTTTGTTGAACTTGAGTCACATGATCATGATGATCAGATGAACATTCCACATATATACCTATCTGGTGTGTGTTTTCCTTTCAGTAAAGTTGCCACCAAATTGCTACTTACTGCCTGTATACCGTGAAAAGTTGTGTAAGGCTATTTATTGCATCTCATCATCAAACCATCTACCAGAATTCTGTGTACTCACTCACCTTCAGGCCATAAAATAGTAGAAAGTGTAGTCAGTTTTTGAACTCATCTTTCAAGTAATTACAGCAAAACGAGGGGTGATTTTGATGGGTTCCATATGAGACATGCTTATAAATATCATCATGATGTATTAATGCCCCGTCTGCTATTTACATTCACTGTGATATGGAGTGTCGTTCTTACCCATTTTGACCTTTTACTCTTTTATTACGAGCATGATCGTCTTTTTGGATTTTCATTCATTCCAACGAAATTCCTCATTTCTCAAAGATAATTCATTCTGGTAGCAGAAGAGAAAAGGAAATGAATATGCATGCTGTAAATAATTTCGGGGAAATGGAAAGCAATCCACACTCAAATAGGATCTTCTCCCAGAAAAAAAGCATAAAAGAAAAGAAAATGAACAGTCTTTTTTTCTGTGCAAGTTTTTTTTCCATCTCTTTCACCAAACACAAGTTTCTTCAACACTCACCCATTCCATTGAAGAGTGCTAAAGGGCAAGTATCCGAAACAAATATCTTTTTTTTTCTTGAAAGAAAAAAGTGGAAGTTTTCTGGTTTCGGTTAAATGGTAGTAGTGAACGCTGTTTTTGTAAAGAGAAGAAGAGATGAGACCCTTTATTCCACCGCATCAAGTGAGAGAGAGCCGAGCAGAATGCTTGAATGAATTTTGATATCTTTCCCAAACCATCATTTTTCCGGTCCAAAGAAAATTGATAAATCCGGTGAAATAACAAATAAAATAGCCTGTCGTGTTCTCTTTAAAAAAAGGAACTCTGTCGATGGGAAAAATAGGAAAGATACACACAAGAGTAAAAAATAAGAGGATATTTTTTTAAATCGATTTTTATGATTTTGAGTTGGAAAAAAATATAAAAACAAAAAAAAGAATACTCGCTCTCTAATACTACTACTACTTATTATTATCAACATGAACACGATTAAGTTGGAAGTTTGGAAAAAAATATATAAAAAAACATTTTTTTTTCTCCATGCTTCGTACATCTTTTTCCTGCTAATAATAATAAGTATGTAGTGTGTGTATGTAATCACGGAAAGAAGAAAGTTTTTTGCCTTGTCTCTCTCTCTTCCTTAAGAAGAAAATACCCAAAA
>JAHZMZ010001562.1:4563-18286 GCA_027743805.1 Lepidocyrtoides sp. E14 | reverse complement strand
AACAGAACGAGATTTAATCAAACAGTAGGGATAAATGAAAAACTAAAATGAAAAGAAGCAAACAAGATATCTTGGCGGATAGACTCGAATCTACACTAAAGAAGATATATTGTAAATGTACATTTTATTATCACGCCCAACTTGTTTCTCTTCTTCTTCTTTGCTTTGTCTCTTCTTTTCATCATGCTCATCATTGCTTAATACTACCGTGCACTGACTCATAAAATTCTTTCAAGAATGAGGAATGGATGCGTTCTTGATGACCCTATATTCCTCCTGCATCACTACAAGAGTACAAATTTAAGCACAATTTCCACATATATTTATAATCATTCAATCCAATATAGCGAACACTATCGTCCTTTATTATTATGATGATGAGCACTGACTATGATTGGTATTGTATTCCCCCTTTCCTTTGCTTTGTTAACTTTCTAGAAAGTTAGACGAAAATCGCTCATAGGCCATCATCATCAACAGCTACAGCCAGTGGTGTACACTTACAAAGTGTATCTCGATACTTGGCTTCTCTTTCTCTCTCTCCTCTCAATAAAAACACTCTTGTATACTACTTATTTTTCTACAAGACTACCCATTACGCCTGGTCTCAGTCGTCTTTATGGATGAATGGATCAAGTTTCAATTCCTTCTCTGGCAGCAATGTTACAGTGGTATTCCACTGTGCATGTTGTATCTGTACATGCTTGTGCCTGGTGCTTTTTTTCTTTTTGCCTGGCCCTAGCCTGATCTAGAAAGTCATTTTCCAGTAATATGAACTTGAGCGATAATATTATTCACTTTGCTGGTATAATACATTCTACAGAGCACTGCTACATAGTTACATACACGCAAAATACACTTTACTATATCGACTGTTTCAAACTCATTGTCTAAATGTTTGCAAAGCCGTGGACATACAAAAGTACATAGGTATATGATATTATATTATTATAATGATTATATTATTCCATACGAAACGTTTTCCTATGACATCGCTTATAAATGCTACTTTATTTTTGCTCCTTCTTATTTCTTTGCACTCCATCTTCCTCTTACTTTATACATGCTTTCTTTTGCGATAATAATGGGACCACGGACTACTCCAGTTTTTTTTCTGAGTGAGAGTTACGATAACAGCAGCTATTATAGCCCATCTGCCTCTTTTCTTTTTTTTTTTGTTACTACAAGTACAAGCTAGTTTCCCATCCCACCCAGCTCTTTTTCGCTGATCAGTTTCCTATCTCTACTCAGCATCGTTCATGCTTTATTTTCCTTTCACTTTATGCCTTTTATTTAGTGGGTGAAAACGAAACGGAACGAAATAACTAAAGTGTACAAATGTCATCATCAGCGTTGCTGGAAAATGAGAGTTTAAAGAAAAAAACTTTGCAGCATTGGAGTAGTAGCAAAAACTTAGCTGGAACGATGGAAAATTGTAAAAAGCTCCGAGTCTCTGAGTGGTTGTTGCAGAGATACTTGATGTAGTTAATTTTCCATAAAGTTTTGCCAAACACTATTTGCACATACAACGCTCTTAATGATTAAAATCGTACATGCTCAAAAATGTGTTTATTTACGTTTGCAGTAATTCACAATTTTATTAATATTCTCTCTAGTATGCAAGCAAACAAAGAAAATTGGAGTATCAAAAGTCATCTAGCTGCTTACCGCCAAGATCATTATTAAGATCCTGCTTCAACAGTCGACACTAGATACAATTCAAGCGAAGGACGTAGGGACAATAAAATAACTTTGCGACTAACTTACCGGAGGTGAAGAAGGGGATAAAACTAACAAACTTTCAAGTTGTCTAAGTATAGTAGTAAAGTACATTAATAGAGACGAGCAGAGAAATGTATCATAGTCTGAATAAATAAATAACAAAGTATGAGGCATAATAATACGAGTGTCATGCTACAAATATACCTATATACTCAATACACACCCTTGAGCACGTTATAATTACTATGTATGACTGGCTGGCGCAAAAATGTGTTTAAGAGTCTAGGCACGTCGTCTTATTTAATTAACAACATCGTTGTTTGCCTTTCATTAGAGAAATAACAGGCTTCATTTCATTGATGTAACATGCACTTTGTGTGGTAGCAGTAAGGTTCTTCAGTATGAAACGGCAACGTTAACATATATACACAGGCTATCATTTAACCGTTGAATTTTCTCACGTAGGTAATTTGGGTACTGCTATCATTACAACTAGACTTAAAAGCAAGAGCCCCGAGAAACACTTTTCTTATATTCATTAATGCATATAGAATCTTGACCAGTGAGCTGCCACGTATGTATGCATTGTATGAATCGAGCCAATTGACAAAGAGGTAGTTTGCTATTGACTCTTGAGTGAGACTAACTAAAACTACAAATGCCTATTCGAACATACTGATGCAAACTTTTCAGGAAAATGGATATCAATATTCCTAACAGAATTGACGCATTCATGACCGAGTTCAAACAGATCAACACGGCGTTAGCCATTAAGAGCAACTTGGATCTTCAAAACTAAAAAAACAATTACCGACATGCAATGCCTGGCTAAGTAGAAACATGTGTTGAAATTGAAATTGGTAATGTCCAAGGACAAGGATGGTATTTGTGTACATAAAGTGGATGTTTTTTAAATCAAGCTTATCATGCAGTTAGTCCCAACTCGAGTGGATAATGTGGACATAGGCTGGAACAAGTTGTTTTGTCGATTCGAGACAGGTATATGTGCAATCATGATTTTAAATAATTTTCTATTTGCATAAAATACAATGTAGATGTCAAATAAAAATCTCAATGCAACGTACTTAAAGATAATATTATGCAAACATCATTTTAAATGATTCATTTGCCAGTGGTAGCTCATCGTCTTTTGAAGTTGACGATACCATTTTCAATGATAATATTAGGGTACGAGGATGGATAATGGAACGTTAAACACAATGTTAAAGTGATTTTATATAGTAGCATGTTTGCTTACGTAAATAAAAGCGACATCACCTCTCTTTGCGCCACAGTATGCTGGCTTTCTGTGAGAATCTCATGAATGTGCGTGCTTGCATGCATTATGATGATGGTGATGCTAGAAAAGCGCACATCCTTTTCGACCATTAAATTCTCACGCAATTTTAGTGTGTCTGCAAATCCCATTTATTTCCATGTAGACTGGTTTAGTCACATATCTGTAGGAATGCCTACACACTTTCTTTCTATGAACACGGCATCTCACAACATGCACTTACAGTTCTCTGTGAAATTACATGCATATTTACATAATAATAGTTGGTTGATGTTTAATACAAGCTTCAGTCCATCTCGTCAAAACTTACACCGTCAGATGTTCTCTTTTGCAGCCGGTTCTCTGAAAATGTTCAGGTTATTTAATGGAATGAAGATTCAAACTCATGCATTATAAAGCGTGCTAAGTGCTAACATTAAAGTATTAATTGTGTTCCACATATGTACATTTATCTCTTTTACCATCTTTTTTTTCACAATGTATGGCTCTGCCGTACATACATGATTCTCTATCTCCATTTTGCCCGGCTTCTGTTTTATCTCTTGTTGATTTCTCCCTCTCTACATGCTGTTCTTGTCTCTCCTAAACAGATAACCTTCAGATGACACAAGTCGTGAGTGTGATGCTGTGAAATTAAAGTCTATTTTTCCGTCTGCCATTTACATTCATATTATATAACTCATGGTATGTGAGCCACACACACGATTTACCTCTTCACTCCTTTTGGAGTAGAAACACACAGCAGTAGGCTTTTATTATATAAAACCACAGCACAGTCGTTGTGTCGTCTTTTCTCAGAAAGAAGAGCGAAGATAACACGGATGCTTGCTTACATGCTTTCATTGAAGTATTCAGAGCATGGCAAAAAACCTCTTCACTTCATATCCAGCAAGTTCCAGCCAATATTGCTTGTCATTGTCACCTTTACAAAGAGAATTGTGCATTTTATCTTTTTCTCTACCACCGCCCTCTCATTTACGTTTGTGTACGGCACGAGGAAGACGTGTATCTGCATCTGAAGTGTGTGTCCCTGTTTTCTTGTGATATTTGAACCGTTACACTGAATCGACCATTTTTGCGAGTGAAAAGTTATATGCATAGGAAATGTGTAGCTTTTGTTTCTGAAATGTGTTTTACCTCTCATTTACACTGAAAATTACTCGTTTTCCTTTTTACCTTTTGGGTCTTTGCACGTTGTGTCAGCAAAGTAAACAGAGAAAAAAATAGCACAAGGGAAGAAGAGAAAATGGCAGTGTTAAACCATTTGACTAGTTTCCTCACACCAAACAACCCGACAAGACTACTGTTGTTTGGTACCTTGATTACCCTCACTATTGTGAACCCATTCTTGGGAGCGTTTGCTATCCTTCTCACAGTCTTGCTATCCCAAGCCAGAGAGAATTATGGGGTTTTGGAAGCATGTAAAATTCCAGTGGTGAAACCAACACTGTTCCGGGGAAGTGAGCCTAATCTCCACAAAACCGTTTTGCACTTGGAAGATGTAAAGCGGTTTCAAGAAGTTTGGAGGAATTTGGGGTGTATGTTTTTCATGCTAAAATCATTCTACCGTACGTAGCAGTAGTAGACTACTAGGTACATACCCTGTACCTCGCATAAAATTTATGAAATTAAGGAACAAACAAACATGCACAAAACATATACAATAATATGCTTTATTTCTTACAAGTAAAATGAGTGTATATGTTTATTAAGTACATGTACATACACATATGTATCTGCTTTGCTTCCTGATGCGAAAAGTCTGTGCGCTCGAAGCATTCATAATATAAATTTACATAAATCATCTGCATCCGCAATAAAGAGTAGGGCAGACAAACATTAAATTCATTTTAAAATTTATTGACGGAAGCTTAATTATTTCCCTTTTGTTATTATTACTATTATTTTGCTGCTTAAGTCCTACGTGGGACGTACGCCTCAAGTCTACATTGCTGATCCAGAAATCATTCGTCTTGTCTTTGTCAAAGACTTTGTTAATTTTGGTGATAGACAAGAAATAGATTTGGGATCGCCGGTGCTTAATGAAATCCTAGATTTCCAGCCAGGTAACAATAACAATGTGAACATTAACATAAAAGAATAATTCCCATTGACGCATGGTTTGTAATTAATTAACATAGTCTAACATATTGTAACAAATATAAATATAAAGGGCCCGAACTAAAAAGCCAAAATACAACTTCAATATTAGATAATGATACTAGTAGTGGTTTCCCCAAAACTTTTCCAATCAATCCTCTTGTCAGCCTTTTCTAACCATCTCTTCACCATTTTCGTGCTGCTGCATCCCATTTCATCATGTAGTTATCATCATATTTACGCTTTTTCTCTGAAAACTTGCTCATTAAAAGTGGCAAACGCATTATTTTGATTTCTCACAGGAGAGAAGTGGAAAACAGTTCGTACTTGCCTGAGCCCTTTGTTTACAACCGCAAAGTTGAGACAAATGAGTGATGTGATTGCAGATACTGCTTCAGAATTTATGGATGACTTGAGATCTGAATGTGATGCAAACGGGCGGCTGAAAATCGATTGCAGAAAGTAAGTATCATTCTTCCACCATCTCTTCATCATCGTCAGCACATATCGTCATAATAGAAAGCTTCTATTTTCTTCGTACACAAGTGGTATTAGTACAAAAAGGGAAGGTAAAGGGGGAATGCTACATGTTGATGATAATAATATTATGATGATAAAACGGTGAAAATGAATGACTGAAATGAAGTGATGCTTTCATTTTACCTACCCTTCATCGTACATCAATCTCTTTCCCTCATCCTATCCTCATCTACTTTAGTACCATCATGTCATTTTCTCGTGCAGGATGTTATTATTTTGTAACTACTTTTGTACAAAACAACTTATGTATAACATAAATCCTTACCATCGCACACAGTCAAACATAAAGACAGACATACAACATAACAAGTTTCCGTTTCGGGCACCTTTTACCAGAAATGAACTCCCCAAAGAGTTTACCCAAATTCAGAAAACACGGAACTAGAACAAAAATATGTACCATAGGTATATGTAGTTGACTATCAAAAGACGGAAGAGAGAAAAAAAATACTATATTTAGTTGCACAAGCACATACACACCACACACTCATCCATGCAACTGATGGAATAAAATTGAACATGCTGAAGCAGCAACAAAGTGAACACACACACATGAACAAAGTAACGATGATGATGAAAAGAAGGATGAGTGTTGTTTGTGCAGGATGATGCTCTTGAGCTTTTTTTGAAATGAGAGTGTATTCTCAAATTACAAATAGGGAACTTGATGCCTGTTACAGACGACAAGCAACGAATTGCTACACCTACTTAAGTTGTATGGTTCTTTTCTGTTCTTTTGAAAAGAAAAGAAAACTTACAATATCATCAGCTTTCATTTTTTTCCCATTTTTATTTATGTGCTGTGAAAATGAGGATTTTCTATATTTTCAGCGTTTTCATATGTGTACATAATTTGTACTAGTAGTGAGCGTTATGAATATATGAAAATAAAATCAAAATGTTCGTATCATTCTGTTCAATTCAACTTTTTTCCTCCAATTTTCTCTTTGCTCTAGACGTCTGACAACGTGGTTGATTGACATGTTTGCGCAAACCACTCTCGGGATTCGAATGGAGGATAGCAAAAATCCTGATAATAAGTTTGCACAGGCATTTCGGGACATGATGGGAGAAAATCAAGAGTACAATCTTCTCTATTCACTCTCTCGTAAGTGTATTTCCTAAAAACTTTCAAAAATATTATACCTAAGGGGAAAAATATTTTGCCAAAGAAAGCCTACATTATTATCAAGCACTGGGCATAAGTATTTTGTTTAAGAAGAGGGTATTGATGAAAGAGTGTGAATGGATGTCCCAGATTTTTTTAAAGGGAAAGTGCGTTGTAAATATTTTTATTTCCTATTTACTATCACTTTTTTTTATCTTCTCTGAGTTCATTTTATTTCATGTTCCAGTTTCCTTTCCATTTCTCTCAAAATTTGCTCCAACGTTTAACGACGAGCCGACAAGACTAATAGAGTCCACGTTTCGTCAAGTGATGGAGTCTCGGCGAAAGAGTGGAAGAAAAAATACGAAAGACTTTCTTGACGTGTTGTGTGAGCTCTGGGACCGAGTGCCTTCAAAAGAGTTTCAAGATTTAGGAATTACGGAAACGACTATAATCGCACAAGCTGTAAATTTCTTTCTAGGAGGTTATGAAACTTCGGCCACCACTCTAAGTCATTTACTTTTGCACATGGCAGAAAATCCAAAGATTCAAGAGAAAATGCATTCTGAGCTAATGGAAGCTCTTTCTCGTCGTCGCAAAAACAGTGATGGTAATAACAACGAGAGCGGAAACTCGGGAGTGGCATCAAGTAAAAAGATGGAAATCGACCACGAGATCATCAAGGATTCCGAAATCCCTTACATTGTCGCTTGCATAAATGAGTCATTGAGACTAGCTCCACCGTTGCTCCGTCCGGAAAGAATCTGCACTAAAGACTGGAACTATAAAGGGATCTCCATTAAGAAAGGAACTATTACTATGATGGCATCCTGGCCAGCCAACAGAAATCCAAAGGTGTTTCCTGATTCACGTGTAACCTTGTCAAGAATTTCCAAGTCGCGAAGAGACCTGATACCCGTATGAAATATAAACCGGGATCTGTGTTGATTGTAGGGTTTAGCCCATTGTATGTCGACTTGGTTCAAAGGAAATAAAGAAGGATTTTGCTGCGATTCATCTCTTTTTCTTCCTTTTCTCTGTCTCTCTCTCTTTCAAGCACTTTCTTTTTCTCGTGTCTCTTTCGCTCTCTCCATTTCACTATTGCATACATTATATACACAAATTGCAACATGATTCTGCAGTAGAAAGTTATACATTTATGAAATACATAATAATATATTATATAGAATGTAATTTACGCTTCTGTAAGTGTGCTAAACACATTTTGTGAGTAGTATTTTATGCCCAATTTTTTTCTTACATAATTTTGTTCGCTTTCTTCCTCCTGTATGTAAACATGTCTTAAAACTAAGTGAAAAGATGTACCTTTGAGATCTTCTTTCAATATAGGTACTTTTGCGACTATGACTCCAACAAATGTGTGTATTTATTTTTTTGCTCTTGATGCATTTTAAATGTCACTCCCACTCTGAATACACACTTGAGAACAAAGGAAATGGATCGTGAAGAGATGCTTTGAGCGTTACTCAAGTAGAAAAGAGATTAGTTAAAAGGGAGCAAGAAAAACGTTCATGCATACGTGTACACATCTATTGATGTAGCTGACTACGAGGCAAGGTATACTATACTCACAGAGATAAGAAGCTTTTCAAACATAAAAGGTTTTCGTACTTACCTAAAGTCGAGGCTTGAGGGAGGCCATCTTCACCGTATCGGATCAGTCCTAAAAACGATATTTACAGAATAAAACGGTAAACAATTTACATTCCATCAGAAAAGGGCTTCATTGAGAGAACGGATCAAAGGAAATGATAATGATGCAAAGTGAAACAACGTTTTAAAAAAAAGGAAAAATGGCAACTATTTCAAGATGATTCCATTGAACCATCAATATTTGGCAACGTACAATATGAAGGCGTCATTAGCCTTCTGACATGCGTATTTTAAAGCTTCATCTCATTTCTCTCTTTGCTTTGAAAAAAACGGATTGAAATACAAAAAGTTATATCAAATGAATACAATAATAGCTGTTTACCTTTATTCGCAAAATATTGCTTAAAGTTTTCCAGTGGATCGAACAGGCTTTCAACAACAATCTTGGTGAATTGATACCGAGCTCTAAAACCAGTTCCAGGAGTTTCGGAATTTGCAATAAACTCTATAAATAAGTTGTGGCTGGTTGACGACACCTTAAAGCAAGACAAAATACCAGAGATAAATTGATTTTATTTTTGCATACAAGAAGATTATTTATTCTCTGTATTATTATAAGTAAAATGGAAGATATAAAAAAGTGGGAATTTACCTCAAGGTCCACCATTTCGTTACAAATCACGGCAATGACGGGGGAGCGTGTAGTTGGTCCATCAAAAATACGTATCAAATCCGTTTTATTCAAACAACTGTTTTAAAAGGATGTAAAATAAAATATAGTAATATTAACATTTGTAAATTACAAATTTCTAATTATATTCCCATTTTGTTTTTCATTCTCACCTGTACTTTCCAGGCTGTAGTGTAACAGACTCAAAGACTATTTTTACCCTTTCTTCAAGGCTAAAGCAAACAATGAAACATTAATTACCTAACCCATTTAAATGTTGACACACTTATCTAGTTTTGCCATTTTACTAGAACGAACGCTTTTAAAATTGTAGTATATGAATGTACATAATATGTACATTAAACTTACCCAGCAGTGAAGTGGTAGGCACACATTGTGTTGTGAGGGTATAGGGAAGGGTATAAGGGAGAAAAGAATTTACCCTCAGGAGACGTAAAGTTTTCACTAACAAAGCGGTAATCACATTTTGTTCCTGGAACCAGTCTTCCATTACTTTCAAACTGACCTAACACAAGGATAAAAAACAGAAAGTTTTATAACTGATTGCTTAGACGTGATAATGATGATGATGATGATGAGCAAAGGAGGACAATCTCATCTCATTTCTGATGGATGTACAATAACTTAATAACAACTTAACAAGTAGAGTTTAATATGTTGCAAGTTTGAAGAGTCCTCTTCCCTACAACTCCATTTTCTCGGCATATGTTAGTCTATGATACGTCAACAAATGTTGGATTATCACAACATCCAACCAATTTCGAAAATAGCTACTACATCTACACCTTTTCATTCGTTATATGAAAAACAAACAAGTTTCCCTTCTTGGCAAAAACTTTTATTAGCTGAATGACAAACTTTAACTTATAACCAGCTGCATCAATAATTTAACTTTCTTTCTTTCTCCAGCACTTCATGTGTGTAATTTGATCTTGGGAAAACAAAAGTGAAAAGGAGTCAGAAATTAATCGAATGAAACGACATCCATTACGCTATCAATAAAGGAAAAACTTTTCCAATCTTCATCCGGGCGATTTCAATATTATATCTGATGCCACTGTACTCTATTACCCTTCGGGTTGGAAGTCATTGTATATATAACGTTATCAACAAGAGTTGATATTTGACATGATTCTCTTGCTGCGTCCGTTTTGTTTCCTATCCCGTTGAATTACTTTTGGATGTAATGGTGTGAACGAGGTGTGTGTCGTGTGTTAATGGCCTTTCACATTCTTTTGTAGAGAAACAGACTGTACAATTCTGCAAATATCTTCTTAAATGTAGAAAGATTACAAACTCTACGCATTGACTGTGATTCACAAGTGATACCAGGATCCAGTAACTAGGTAAGTACATATTTTGGCAGCGTGACAACATGCCATTAATTTTTTTACACCATTTTTCTTTCTATGTACTTTATTGTACAAAGTGTATATTACAGATATAAAATGGAAGATAAGCCATCATTCAGAGCCTCATCAATGCTCTTGGAATTTAGTGAACAATCGTATTAAACGAGCAAAATTTCATTAATTAACACGTGGTGTTGAAGTGTTGATGGTACTATTATCACGTTGTCACCCTCATCTCAACAAGATGTTCATTCTCTGCCTCCCTTTGCAAGCTGTCGATGAGAGCGACAAAAACAATACGAAAGAGGAGGAGATCTGATCCGAGTTCAAAAGTAGACATTTAATGTCTTTCACTTGTGTTTTTGTAACTTTACCAGAATGAAATTTCCCAGTGCCCTAAAGAAGTTAACCATCAATACGGCCTCTCTGTGAATTGACCGAGTTCCCTTTACAGCAGGTACATTTATTTCAAATAGGCAACCCAATCAAAGGAAAAGTTTAGTTAAGATGCAAAAACAAAGTCATTAGAGCTTAAACTTATCTTTCAGCATAATAAACTGCTCATGCTTCTAGTTCTATTGGCGAAATTCTATTGAGAATGAAGCTCTTGCGAGTAAACAGTTTTTTAGAGGTATCATAATAATATATCAAATTAACTTGCATCTTTCTAAATAACTTGACGTTCAAAAAAACACATTTAAGGCGCATGCAATATAGGTTTAACTTCAAATAAATTAATATGATTGATGCTTTAAAAAAAATATTACGAAATTAACAGGTACAAAATATTACGTATATTATGTAAATGCATATTGGTTATCCCCAGCAGTAAAGTGCTGTTGCATACTACGTACATATGAATATTAATTTATTATGCAGACTGTTAGCTGTCTACTGGGATAATCAAAAAGGGTAAAGATTTCTTAGATTTGGCCCAATTTAAAATGCTTCTTTGAAAGCACACTTGTTGTATTGAATCATGCTTTTCAGTATTCTACACTGGTTGACTTTACAAATAAACTCATTTTGGAAATTCTTCGAAGCGACAAGCATTCGTCTCTGATGTTTGTCTGTTATGCCATGCTAAATGAATATACAAAATACTTTGCATTCACATCCCACAGGCTCATTAGATTATAGTCGAAAGTTTTGAGCACCTCTCTTCTTAACGATTTGCAAGATTGCTGAAGCTTTCTTTTTCTTCTAGGTTCACTTTTATTTACACGCTTACAAAAAAGAATAAACACAAAACTAATTATTTTCTTCAAAGTCACTTTCCAAAGCGCTTAAAGGGATATCTTTCTCTTTTAACTAGTTAATTATAAAGAGGACACATGTTTTTATAAAGACGCTTCGCAGAATTCAAACAAGTGTGTTTAGTGTTCGGAACTCGCCCTAATTGAAACTCTCTTGGTCTCGCTTAAACCAAATTTTTAAATTGGTCCTTTCATGCAATTACTTCAGACCGGTAAAGGTAAAATTTTAATTTGTACTAGACAGGTTGTTTCTAATCACGTATGTTACGAAACATAATTCGTTTTTGCCTTATGAAGAAAATGAAGAAAACACAGAGTAACTACGTTTTTGCGTAGGCATTTTTCTTTGGGTTTGTACTAGACAGGTTGTTTCTAATCACGTATGTTACGAAACATAATTCGTTTTTGCCTTATGAAGAAAATGAAGAAAACACAGAGTAACTACGTTTTTGCGTAGGCATTTTTCTCTGGGCGATACATTCGATTATTTTTTTACCTACATAATTCTCTCATCCTTCCTTTTTCACTAGCAGAAAGAGAGTATATATGTGTTTTATTCTGTGAGCTTACCCCTTTTAGTTTTCACTTCCTTCTTAGAATTTATTTTGAAAAGGAAAGTATTTTTGTCGACACAGTGTTTCTTTCCCGTAGATTGCGCAGTTACCTTTTCATATGCTCGTCTTGACTATCAAGTACAAAAAATTGAAGTAGTGGGTACAAGTTTTTCAAACGAATTATCATCATATCCTAAAAAATATCCTGAAAATCTTCCGGCAATGATGTCTTGCTATGTATGTTTGTATATTCTTATCTTAAAAGTTCATAAGCAGTAATTTCTCAAGTTAGAAAAAACAAAGGCTAGTGTTGCAGGGGGAACGTTGAGACAGGCAAAGAGAAAAAGTAGAACAAGGAAGTGCAGGTGAAAGTAAATCTTGTTATGTACATAATTTGTAGCAGTGACGAAAATTAAAACTATTACAATTATGACAAAAGAACAATGACTGCAGGGGATACAGACCTACCAAACAAAAGCACTCTAGTTTTCACTGTGCTTTTTCATCATCATGATACGTATCATCATTACTATCATGGAATTTTTAGCCTAAACTGCATACATATATACACTCATGGAAAGTTATGAGTAATAGAATGGTAAGTGATTTAAATATATGCACTAACTTGTACAGGATGAGAAAGATTATTGTAGCATAATGTGCGTATCATGAAAACTTAGGTAGTAATGGGGTCCTTTCTGCAGATAAAACGTGAAAAAGGAGTGAGAGAGAGTAGATAACAATATTACAAATGTTCTCTCAGTTGACTACATCACGGTAAAACCCAACGTATATAATAATGATAGATATAGTCATTATACCTCTAAGGAAAGGAACAACGAACATCATGTAAAACATGGAGAAAACTACTGGGATTTTATGCTAACAGCTACTAGTCATAGTTTAACTGTATGTACTCTCATCCATCTTTTTGGTATTTTTCATGTTTCGTTCCAGTCTTTGCTACTTTTGAACTGTTTGACTGAATGGCAAGACTTTATAAAATGAAGGCGCTGTTGGTTGCAAAAACCTCTACATTTTTTTAGAATTTCAAACCCTTTATCAGCATTTTGTAAACTCTCATATAACCTCTTACTGTATTATTTTGCATTTAAAGTTATAGCAAAACTATTACTTTTTTTAAGACGCAGATTTAGTACTTTAAAAAGAAATGAGTTACAGCCTATTTTATATTCGGACCATATAGGTCAAATGTCAAGAAAACACATTACCGGTTAATATAATTCAAATTTTATTACTCACTCTGTCAATCGAATTATCTTCGAATTAAAGTTTCCTGCGTAAGAGCAATGTTCTTATTAACAAACTATGCAAATCTTGAGATAAACTGTGCAAGGCAAAAATCTAATTAGTTAAAAAAATATTAACTGAATTCCACGTAGTCAAATCCTTTTGCATGGTAGAACAAGTTTGTACATTTTGTGACAGCAATCCTTGTGATTTCTCTGCTTGGTCCTTAAGAGATATG
>JAHZMZ010001561.1:0-11284 GCA_027743805.1 Lepidocyrtoides sp. E14 | reverse complement strand
ACATGAATTTATCACTTCTTATAGTCAAATTACTTTTATACTGACTTTATATGAGTTTTTTTATTTTATTTTATCCTGGTTCCACTGTCTACTATCCGCACAATCTCCATACTAATTTTGGCCATATTTACCGTGTTTTTGTCAGGAGTACGTCATTATTTACGCTTATTATACTAATTTAACTTTCTGTAAATGTATCAGAATTTGCTATTTTTTAAACACCTTTATTACGTGTATGATATACTTATACTATAGTTTACTCATTACACGTTAAAATTATGACTTAGATAGTAAAAGTCGCAAAGTGCTAAAACGCCAAATAGGATTTGTAGTATTATTGCGTTGAAAATATCAAGTAATACGGGAAAACAACAATGAATTGGGGCATCGTGAGGCAATATTTCGAAATAGCGTTGCACTAAATTATGTGCGATTATTCTAAGCTCTAATTTGACAAACGACAAATTGCTTTTTTTACATGCAAACGTCACTTCAATTATGTATTATGCTATACTTGAACTTGGGTATGCATATAAAAAAGAATAATGATGTTGACTATTTTTACATTCGAAACTCAAAAGAAGCAAGTATGTGGATGGCAAAGAATATCTCAAGTTCAGATTTTGACCTTAAAACGCAAAGATAAGCAATTTATTTTTCCTGTGTTTTACACCTAATCATACCAAATCGCACCAATTTTCGTCGTTCCGTTTCTATAAATTTAAGTAGCAAATCACAAAGTCAGTTTAAAAAAATCTAGTTATATTGCTGATGAGCGTGGCTGACTACGCTTGGGCGGATCTCCACTCACAAACCATTGTAACAGACGACCTGCCATAATGAGATGTATGCAAAATGTAAACAGATTTCCCATTTGCTATAATAATGTCTACTTTTAAGCACCTATGCTCTTAATTACTTGCGCTTTTACTCACAAGTTGTGTACCAAGTCACAACCGAGAAATCCCACAGTTTGAAATTCTTCCGAGAGAGTAAATTGCGCAATAAGAATCTTTAAAATGATATACTTGGTTTAAATTTGGAAGAATTACATTTGGAATATATAAGTATGATGATCAATTACCGTATTCTCTGATATATTACCTTACGGAAGTGAAGATTTCAAAAATATAAAATGCCGAGAATACATACTGTGTAAGAATTAGGCATATCCTTTGATACATACTATAGTCATTGTAAGTAAGTGATATTTATATTCACGCCTGAGTCCATTCAAATAATACAGTATCAATGTTCCCCTTTTTACTAAAACGATGTTATTCTTGGAAGATCTGATGCATAATATCTAAAGAAAAAAAATGTGCAGAAGAGATTTTACATAAAATAATATAATATACCTTGTGACATTGGTTATACTAATTCATGAACCCGCCCGTTTCTCTTCGCTCATTCAGAAAAGGAAATTCATCATCCATGTCATCACACCACTTGATATTTCTCCACCGTTCCCTCATTTATGTTATTTCTCATATTCGAACTAACATATCGTAGCTGTGAAACTAAGATTTGTGAACAGGCAACAGACACACAGCAAGAGTATGGAACATTCCACTTACACACAAAATTTTGGAAAGCCTGAGCAAATGATGATGACACATGATGTCGGCGAAAATGAATGTCGAAGGGTGCCAACTTTCTTTCATCTTCTTATCCTTCTCTTTCTACACTAGTAGTTCTTCTGCACTGCAGAAAAGAGAGAAAAGGCATATATTGCTCCAAAAGTTCTGACCGAGAAAATGTTTTCATAACTTATTATGCCAAAGTTCCAGTGTATATACTGACAAAGAGTGATATTTACCAAAACCTCAAGAACCTCTATTAAAAAATCTTTCATGCAGATCGCTTTAGTCAAAGGTTGTGGTTTCATAGACTGGTAATAATGATCAAACTAAAGTATAAACTTATTTATATGCTACATATAAAGCATGTATTGATATTTACCAAAACCTCAAGAACCTCTATTAAAAAATCTTTCATGCAGATCGCTTTAGTCAAAGGTTGTGGTTTCATAGACTCGTAATAATGATCAAACTAAAGTATAAACTTATTTATGCTACCTATAAAGCATGTATTTTATACATGCTCTCATTTTTAATCTTTTGGATTTTCATTAACGATTCAAAAATCTAGTCAATAAACTTTTTTATACATATAGTCCGTCTATATTTCCTAAAACAGCGATACCTTTATACACGTGTAAAAATAACTTATGCTGACGGGAAAGTCAACTCTGTTATACTCATTATAAATGGGAAAGATGCTTGCCATATTTAGGACCATCNCTTATGCTGACGGGAAAGTCAACTCTGTTATACTCATTATAAATGGGAAAGATGCTTGCCATATTTAGGACCATCGCAGACCTCTGCTTTCCTAAGAAGGACTCAATGAAGATGATTTTTGTTAGCTGTTAGTTTGAAAACCAGAAATATAAGAACAAAATGGGTACCTACTTAGAAAATGGATGTAAATCATGAAACTTTCATATCTCTCTTACACGACTTTTTTGTAATAAAAATATGAAATGCTTGTTGTGGTGACAAGTGGTTTGCCGGAATTATTTTGTCTTCCATATTGATGATTCATCATAATTTGCTTCTAAAATGCTCTGAGTATTATGGTTTAATTACGAAAGGTAAAAAGTGCAAGTTGCATACAAAGTTTAAGTTAAGCAAATTTTCCTCCGTGGCACATACATAATTCTTCAATAAACAGCTATTTTAAAAAATTGGCAGCAATTTAAAAGAGAATTTTAATTTAAGTAATGTAGCGTTTCCCTATTTTTTCGTAGTAACACAATCCCAGGGACAACTAGTCAACTACTAGTTGTTTGCAAACATTGCAAGCATATGTATAGTGAAAACAAAAACATCACTGACAAAACGGGAGTTTTTTTGGTTGGGGAATAGTATATGGCAAGCCCATAAAGTCCAACCTATATTAGAATGTATATATATGGTTCAACATACTCCACTACCGTTTATTTGCATGACACGATGTTGGCTTTTGGAATTGGAAAGTAAAATCCTACATAAAGCGGAATAATGGAAATGTGTATCTTACCTTGTCCGGAGTTTCCAGCAATATTTCCGACGACTCCTTCACTCCTATAAGCAATTAGAAGGAGCACAACTCCCACGAATCCCAGTGAAGTCTTCATGATGCACGCACGAATACTCGACACAAAAATTACACTGGTTCCCACCCTTCCAACATTAACAGTGTTACACCAATTGTTGATGATATTGAGAATTTTAGCTAAAACTTTTTATATGGTACTACTCATTCATACTTTAGTGTACATTTGTTCATACAAGTTCATCATTTTATATTGTTTCTTAACAGTGATTCTAGCGCTTTTTTAACCAAACAGTTCAATCAGTGCCATTAATAATATTCACCAAAATGACCTCTTATATCCTTCCTTCTAATCATACTAATAATATTATCCATTTCTGTAAAGTTTCAAGCTAACTATAGGCATAAAAGGTATGCTCCATCTTGCCATGTCTGTCTGAATATGGACGCAAATAAAACATACAATGCCAGAACTAGGGAACCTTGGAGTCTAAAGTTGCTTCTTTGCAAATTTTGATTAAGATCCGGTTGTCGTCGTCGTTGAGGAATTAAGGCTGGTGGTATCAATAGCAAACTATAAGCACTTATCTATCGTCTGCATGTACTTTTGAATTGACAAAATGAGGACAGGACACAGTGATGCCGATGATAACCTACCCTCCACCTTCAAGATTTATTAAAGGTAAAACGTTTTGCCAAATTCTCACTCAGTCACTCACTTCCATGTTGGAAGTTCCAACCACACACATTATGTTAATATACATATAAAGAGGAAAAACGAAAATGGTGAAACTAGGATAGCATTTTAATCATAGTCTTTGAATGGCGATATCGTTTCAAAAATCCCCTAACTTTTACCAAAAAATTTGATCTTTTGGGAATTTATAGTCTTGAAAGAGTTTTATTTAAAAACACAAAGACTCCAAATTTCAATACAGTTCAATACGATACATCATCGTTTTGTGAAGTTGACGACTTACCCACGTCCTTAACTTCTCTGTGCGTTCTTTTATCCTTATAGGCTGAATGTAAATATAAAAGAAAAATGACGGTTTTTGATACTGATTCTACTCTGGTTTTCAATACAAAGCAATTTATTATTACATTTTTGTTTATTGATCAAAAATACGTTTGAGTTCCCCAATAGCATCAATGATGCTTCAAATAACGAGTAAATGGAAAAAGTATCAAAAGATTTTTTGATGCATATCTCCGTTCCTTATTTCCATCCGTTGTGTCTCAAAATAATTTTAGAATTGTAGCGAATCGTGTAGAGCTATTTTTGATTAGGTATATCACATGTCTTTACTATTTACGTATGTCTGTATTGCACCGATGTATTTTTATTGGGATTCATTGGGAATTGACTTTCTGTAAGCTACGAACTGTGTAGGATAACGCGAGAGACACTAACATATTTCATCTTTCCCATGTTTGATTCATATACATATCATCACCGTATCCTTTACAATTACAACAAATTACTTGTTCCAGAAATCATGTTTCCAACTTTTATTGGTTTTTGCTCGTCATGTACATATAAATAAATAAATAAAAATTGTTCAAGTCACAAAGTGCAAATATAGTTGCACAAATACTCGCAAAATTTTCTTACATTTGTCACAAAATCGTTTTTTCCGAATTTAAACTTCAAAAAACAAGGCCATTATAGTAGTTAATAGGTCCCAACAATAATGCTAGTTGGTGGCCAAGAAAGTCACAATTAAAAAAGATTAATATCCTGTTTCCTGCTTTAATATGCAATCATATATTTAGCTTTTGCTTAATTTCTCTTTTGAAACAGACCATAGACACGTAGCGGTGCAAAATGGTAAAGTGTATCTCTTCACAAAAAGTGCATTGCGATTGCGGCTGAAAAAATGCTCACGATGTTTTCTTCCGATTGTCGTATGTATTTTATTAATTTTACCTCTTTTTTGTTAAATTTTAATAGCTGCTTTGTGAAAGTTACATCACTGCACAGACTGATATTGGTTCATGTAGTTATAATCAACTGAACGTTGCGTTGATAGCATGTAGTAGTAACTGTCAAACAACTAATCATCATCGCTATATGTAGTTGAAAGTTGAAATTCGTCCCCACTCGATTGATTTTAATTGGGTCCTCCTTTACTGTTGCCTTGTTCCATTGCCTCTGCCATCTGATAATGAGGAACACAGGGGAAAGAAAAAAAGTACAAAGAGTAAGAAAATTACTAAATCATAGCTCATGAAATCCACTTTCTAATTAGCATTTTTGAAAGACACTATGCTTTCTATATAATACATTGCCTATAAGTTGCCTTAAAATATGCAGCCAGTTTAATAGTCATTCCATGCTTTCTCTCTAGAATAGTAGACTTGTGTCGACGAAATGTGCACTCTTGGCAGAGCAAGTGCTCATGACTCAAAGATTAGGCCAAGTATAAGAGAAGAATGCTAACACAACAGGATCTAGTGAAGGTAGATACGAAAAAAGATCAGTTTTCTACCCATAAGCTTTACCAGACTAACAAGTGACTTAAGTTTATTTGCTTGCTCGTCTCTACTCTCTACTACTGTCACTGCACAACCAGCTATTAAGGTAGCTGCTATTCTGTATTTTTGTAGAGACGTGACTCTTCGTTGTTCAGTTTAGGAAACATGCTTGGCCACAAGACAATTTTAAAATGGATTTTTTTGGCTGGGCATAAAATCCTTCTACATCTTTTATGAATTTAGTGCACGCACAGGAAACTCTACTCTACTTGTAAATATACTCATATTCATACCTTGCAGAAGGTAATTTCATTGTTGGCCTTACAAAATACACAACAATGTTAATCATGAATAGATGCAAAGTATGCTTGTGCTAATACGATTCTAGAGAGGTTTGATATGCATCCTCACTATTTGCAAGCGCCTCAAAAAACTTCACGCAATAATAATCTGTTGAATAAATAACGGGAAAGTTATCGAAACGCATGCGTTTGTTTAAACAAAAACTTCTCTTTTTCTCATAAATGGTTAATAATATGCACTGAAACAAAACGATGGCTAGGTGAATACACATAAGAGAAAGTTAGTTATGAATTTGGGTGAAATTTCTAAAATTCCCAATTTAATTCTTTTCAGTGGTCTTTTTATAAAATGCAAGTAGTTTGCTTGTGCAGTTAAAAAATTGGTACATTTTATATTGTGCCCAACCAAGGAAGACACCTTATGCAGTGTGCTTGTAGGTGATCACTTGGCCACTTTGAGATTGACAAACCCATACTTCAGTAGAAAATCTGACTATCTGAGTAAACTATGGAATAAAGGCAACTCAGTATGTAGTTCATTTATGAACAGAGTTCAACACTACTATATTAGAAAAATTGAATAGAATAGATTGCTTTGACTAAACTTTAGCAAATTTCAACCTTGCTAAAACAACCAAAACCAGAGAGAAAGTGAAAAGACCAAATGCAACCATGTTTGTTTATTTACATTTTCCTTTCAGACAAAGTTTATAAAACGGATAGATAATGCTTGAAAAATATCCCTCTAAAAAAGAAACAGAAAGCTTCCTTGTTAGGACAGACCGTTGTTGAGCAATGTTGCTTCACTGATGCCTGTTTTGGCATAAAGTGTGTCTTTGCTGTCGACAAAGAGCATGATATCTTAAGAATCTCAGGTAAATAATATGGTCTCATACTGGACTTTTCTGCTTTGAGTGAAAGCAAGTTATACAAATAGGGAATTTAGTTAAACTAAAGAAAATATTTCGGCAATACTATATTAAATAGCTAGTTGTAGTAGAGAAATGCAAAACGTGCAGTCAACAACTGGAAAATACACACGTTTTATGATGCTAGCTAGTTGGAGTTTACTGGGTCAATTTCACTATCCAGTTTAGTAGCAGGGAGAAAAATTGATAGCACATAGTAAATTTTTTTAAACGAGAGATGTGGGTAATTCACTATCTCATCTCATCTTAATCATTTTTTCATCCTCATTTAATATGTACCTATTTAATTATGTAGTACAGTTTGTAAAATGTGGTTTTAAGTTAAAGAAGGGGAAAGTTACTATAACTCATGAAATGAAGGTGGTTACTACAATTTTGGATCCTTGAAGAAAGTCCCAAAACCATGTCATAAAATTTTATCCTTTTCTCCTCAATATGGGACGGATACCAAAAAATGGTAAAAATTCCTAACTCTGAGAAGTAAGCAATTTTTCAATATTTTTCACTTCCCTCTTTACTTTTTGCAAAAATTGATATAAAATAAAATCGGGAATCGTATTTACGAAATGTAATGCGTCTCGGCATGTTGTGTTTTAAGTGGCGAGTGAGCAAACCATATTGTCTTCATTCACTAGACAGTACAGACTCATATCAAGTAACAAGGTTTGTTGTGTGCACTCATTATTTTTGCATTTTTCTCTTCTCCGTTTTTGCAATGCAACTAATCCATTTCAACTAAGAATATTAAGTACTGATTTCACCGAAAGGTAGAACAGGATGACAAACTCATAAATCATGAATGGATGAAAAATGGGAATGTTTATCACTATTTCTGTGAAAGTCACAATCATGGCATTTACTGAAGTTTTATTGACATTCCTGAAAAATCTTGTGGATTGGATTTGAGACTTACACTTGTAGACAGACAGGCTCAAGAAGACACTGACTGAAGTAAAGCCAAATACTCATATACAAGCTGTTACTGCTGCTCCAGACTATGGCTGTTTTTTTGTTTGCTATAGTTTGTGTTGTACACGTTAATGTATTTGTGTCACGAAGAAAGAGATGATGTCAATATATGTATTCTTTATTCCTCCTGTTAATAATTTGTATTCACAGCACAGAAACCTTTTTCACAGTATTTCATTTTTTCTTTCGATTTCACAGCCACTGTCGTTTCCTATTACTGGCCATTTGTTAAAAAAAAGTACATAGTTGGTTGTATGTATAGTTTTATAATATCGATGCAGAGACGTGCATGCATAGAAGCTTTTCTTCACTTTTCATACACAAGCCTTTCCTCTCTACGCTTTTGGCACTATTTTGTACTGAAAAAAGTTGAAAATGAGATGCCAATGACGTACTCACATTGCTTTCACCGATGCTGCTGATGCTTACTGCTGCAAGAAAGAAAAGAAAAAGCACAGTCGCAGTATTTGAAAACGATAATGTATTCGGAGATACGTAAACAAAACCAGTTTTAAAACCTCTCTCTCAACAGTTTGAAATTGTTTGCATAATGTAACAACATTTTTCACGTAACAGCGATCCCAATAAATGGCAGAATAACTTTAGACGCGATATTTCAATGAATGCATAGCTATTATTGGTATCAATCTTATGCTAATGCAGTTTCACATAAAACATCTTGCAATAATATAGCAACACGCTTTGACTCTTTTATTGAAAAGACGGAAGATGTACCTGTTAGTGTTTTCTTGTTGATCGTGTATAGCAAGCGACATCAGAACATAACTACTTTTTTTGCACGTGAAACACATTCACACATACTCACGCATAATCGTTCTATCTTTTGCTTATATTTATTTTAAGTCGGTTGACATTGTTTGGGTATTATTTTTAACACTTTTATCACGTTTTCCACTTCTCTTGAGAGATTCGATACGCCCAGAAAACAATGTTGTGTTCAATCCTTCAATATTTGCTTAAAGTGGTACAGCAAAAAAAGTGGCTTGGTGAGAAAAATAAAAGGAAAACTATGTCAATTTTTGCAACTTGTTGTGCCCGTGTCAATCTATTTTGATTTTGTAAAAGCAGCATAATAGAATTTTTGAAACTCAAGACAGAAATTTTTAAAACGTACAAAAGAATTGCAGAACTCAAGGATACAAGTTAGTTACATATTTTGCACTTTTTCCATAACTAAATGTATTTAAGTGAAACGCAATTATTTTTTTACTGAATATTGGGGTACTCTGAATCAATGTAGAGGTGGTACGAAACTTGGCGATCAAGTACAATTCTTGTAAAATGAGCAACAAAGAACTCCTTCCCCACACAATGTGTGTGTTTATTCAGCACACTCTGCTTGCCGACTGACTAGACTGTCAGCTCTTTCTGGGGTTTTGGAAGCATCTAAAAAATCAAGTGGCATCTCTGTGTTTGTGTGCCTTTACATGCATGTAGTTTTGGAACTTGGAACTCCTTTTGCGTTTCTTGTTCGCTTCTTCTGCTTTTTCATGTCAGTGTAGCTGCAGCACAAAAATGATCTTATTTTTAGTCCAAGCTTTGAATGAAGACTGTCCTTTTCCTGTGTTATGAAATACACAGTGCTTCTGCTGGTGGTGGCATGCATAGGACGAGAACAGTAAAGTAAACAGACGACGCAATGTTGCTGTTGTTGGTTGATGACAACGAGAGGAAATAGGAAGGAAACTTGGCAATAGTTAAAAAGGAATAGTTGGTTACGTTGTTGGGTAGGCTTCTGTTACTGGATGGATGGGAAGATGGATATAAGAAAAATCAACTGAAAAGTCAAACTCAAAGAGTGTAATGTGACAGTAGGTAGAAAATCTTTTTAACAAATGCTTGTGTGTGTTTCTTCCTTTTCGTAACAAAGAACGAATCGAATGACTGACTTGTTCTTGGTTCTTATGCTCGACTTGTAGTAGTCAGTCAGTAGTCAGGCGTTGTAAGTGAATGACTGCGTTTTCTTCTCCATAGAAAAGGCTCCCTCATTTCATCATCATTTCAGTTCAGAGAAGCGAGAGCAAGTGAACTGCTTTTTCTTAGAAGCATGGACTTTTATATGATTTTTATCGCAGTCGCTCTTTCCCAACGCAAAGGAATAGGGCGCAATTGTGAGAACACAAAATAAGCATAACGGTGTGAATGATGGTTAAAATATAGCGGAGATCTGAGTACTGGAATGATATTATTGAAGAGTATTAGAAAATGCAAATTTGTCCTCTATATAAGCTCAATTTGGTATTTGAAAAATATAAATAACACCTTAATTTTGTACTATAGTGCACAGTTAATTACTTTTCGTTGTAAATGCTAGTATTTTAGGATATACCTATAAAACAAGTCAATAATAATAATAATTTTTGCATGAATAAGGATCAAGTAGCATTTTTATCCATTTTTATCTAGTCAAAATACGAAAATTTCCAATAGTTATCTGCTGAAAATTCCATAGTCTTGTACGACAATGTCGCATTATTTAGCTGTATTGGCAGAGACGAAGAGGAGGTCAATTTGAAATTAATACTCCGGTGACAGCGCACTATCCATCAAATTCACATAATATGCATGCATACGTACTATGACAAAATTAGCAGTATGAAATCCATGCAGTGTGCATCTGGATGATTTGAGAGAGAAAAAATTTACAGGAACGTAATTTTCATACCGTAACCCATTATAACTTTCTTTTTGTTTTTTTAGTCAACATAATGTATAGAAATAGGTACTATACGGCAAATTTTTTGGCCCAAGCTTGCGTTTTGCTTACAACTTGCAACAATCACAATCGACTTCATTCTGCTGCTCCTCACAGCGATTATGCATTGTATTATTGCATGGTTTCCTTAAAATACCATTTGAATGAAATCATTACATTTATAGTTTCACGTGTTTTGAAAAGCCACAAACATCTTTGTATTTACTGTACAAAAATGTGGACTTGGAACGATTCGCTCTTTTTTTATTCCATTTTACCGTCTCGCTATTTCAATCCGCTCTCTCAATCTCATGTCATGTCCTTCCTGCTTATTTATGCATGCATGTGGCTTAAATACCTCTATCGCTTTACTAAAATGCATTAAATTTTTTGATGTGACGTTTGCAAGTAGGTAAATAGTACAATATGCTCGCGCTTTCAACTTCAACCGTACGTACGAGAGCGATTGGATGGAAAAAGCTAAATATCCTGTCTTGCTGCTACAATATTAAATGCTTTCTAATGCATATTTAATCTGTATAGCATTTATTTATGAATTGCTCATTATTATCATGCTCGATGTATTGGTACAGTACCACTTACGTGCCATATGCTGAGCAATTTGTCTCGTTTCGTGAAAAGTTAAAAGTGAACAACAGCAGTGGGATTCTTTTCCATTTACATAGAATGTTGTTTAAAACTTATGGTGGGTTTTTTCAATGAACGCTCTTCTTGACATCCCTGTAATCTCATTAAATATGCAGTAGTGTATTAAGGGTTTTCTAACCTAT
>JAHZMZ010001560.1:0-13949 GCA_027743805.1 Lepidocyrtoides sp. E14 | reverse complement strand
TTTTTGATTTAAAGGTAGCAGTAGTAGATTTCACGACATTTAGAGAAAGAATGAAATTTGGACTGCTGCGTTAGTCGCGTCCAGTGACGAGCCAAACGTCCAGGCCAATATCCAACCGAGGTCTGCATAGTTTTCATTACTGCAATGCTACGTTTGTCATCTGAATGGTGGGTCATAACCGTACAATTTGGCTTCAATCATGCACAAAACAACAATTGTTCTGATGTATAAATGACACAGTTTTAGTTTTATGTAACTTGAGAGTAGGAAATGGAAGTGCTGAAGAATTAAAATCGAAATGCATTTTTATAGTTATCACCAGTATAAATCGTTTGAAAACGGTGTTTATATTAACATCATACATACTGTCACTGAAAGTTAAAAATTGTAATGTGAATGTCCAATAGTCCAAAGTAAAGTGCATATGCACAAAAAGGCATCTCACGTCAACGTTAAACATTCCAGACGATATTAGTCAGAAATTTATTGCAGTCTAAGCAGTGATTGTTTAGTACAATGACAATAATTACTTAGCGTGAAGAATTCTGCTACTGGAAATAGGATAAACTCGCAACTCGTTCTTACAACATGGATTCATTCCTACCTACGAGCAGATTTCCGCCAGGATATTCAACGCTTGAGTCACACATCACATTGTGGTGCGACTGATGTGATATAATTACCTATGTATATATTTTCCTTGCATCAAACAAGATGATTGGTCTGGTAAAGTGAATACGAGGTACCCCCTTCTAAGCTTGTGCAATTTCTGAGAATTTTTATTCCTTCATTTTTAAATGTACATTTTATGGAAGGGATTTTATGATAATAATAATAATCGTTTATTGTCATAATAAGAAGGCAAATTATTCCATTGACACAAATAATCTAAAGTTATAATATACAATTTTGTTTTTGCTATATTCATTTCTTATACATACACATTTTTCGAAATATTTTATTATATTAACATTTTATGCAACTCATGTTATTCCAAAAAAATTTATTTTTAGATAGATTAGCTTCTCTTACTGCATTTGCTATTGCAAATTCTATACATGAATCATACATTTCTTTTTCATCGTCATTTTGTTTAATACAATATTTTTCTTTCTGTAGATTTAAAACATACTGGAAACAAGCATTCTTAAATTTTTTTAAATTATTAGCTGTGGCAGTTACATCTTTTGGAAGATCTAGCCATACCTTTACAGCATTGTACTTTAGTGTACTCTTTCCCCAGTTAGATGTGGTTTTGAAGGAAGGCACTAAGTTTCTTGTAGTTTTACGTGATTCTATTGAAAAATCAATAGAATTGTCAAAGAAATTATTTTTAAAATATGTACATTTATAAGTGAATATAACAGTCTCATGCAACAACATGTATTCAGCATATAGTATTTTATGGGTGCACACGCTCTCTGAAATAGAGTCAAATTTTCTTCTATTTAAAATAAATCTGCATACAGATCTTATGATTTTGTTGAGTTTGTGTACTGATGTGCAGTTAATAGATGCCATCGATGCAACTGCAACTGCAACAGATCTAACTTTAGACAGCAAAAGTGCTTTACATAACACCATTCTTTGGTTGAAGTTATGTAAGTGTATGTTTGATTGAGTGCAATTTATCTAAAGATCCATATATTGTATATACTTTTGCAGAGATTGGTAATTTTTGGAGCAAAACTCATTTTCTCGTCAAAATTACACCATGTATTCTAAGAGTATTCACACTTTGAATTTCTGTGCCATTAATTTTAACTGATATGTTATCTAGTTATACGTAAGGTTATGGTTTAGCAATAATTAGCATTTCTGTCTTTTCGATATTAAGCTTCATTTTGTTTTCTAGTAACCAATTACTTATTTTCTGCAGATCATTTTTAAGCTTAATTATTACCTTTTTTATTTCCAACGTTAGAACGTTTGAATCATCAGCAAATATATTGACATTATAAAACGGAAGTGTTATAAAAATTATCACTCTTTTATTTACTCATCAGAATTGGTCAGCGCAGCAAGCAACCTTGCATTTTTTTGTACCTTCCCCAATAACCCTATTTTATCATCATTCATAGTCATTATACAAACTTCGCGTGAAAAGCTCCAAGGTATGCTCTGGAGCATTTCAACCGATACTGTTTCAAGTGTGTAACCACAATTTTCATTCAAAGAATCGTCTTCTGTTTGTGAACCGGGCTCAGTGTTTTAAAAGACTTAGTATTACCAATACCATTCAAATAAAAGTTGCAAGGAATTTGAAGATATAGTTGTCTCAAAGTTGTTGTACAACAATCTTTCTTAATCTGCAGGGGATCTCCAGACTCCAACATAGCTGTTAAACTCGAAAGATTTACAGAACTGGAAACTGAAGTGTAAAGAACGACAACATGTGTCTGTATGCCCCAACCGTTTATGTCAGGAGTCCCTACAGACAAGTTACTTCGTGCAAATAAGTCACATTACTGTTGTAACTGAAGCCAGGATGCTACTTTGTACTTTGTAATGTGCTAGATTTTTTATTTTTACAACTTTGATTTTGATTTTTCTATATTTTCTCCTTGTGTTCGTGAAGTTTGCATGTCATTGTGCTTTACTCATGTGCGTGTGTCAATTTAATCAACACTTTGTATAGCATTGTTTGTATTGCAAATGAAACAAAATTTATGCATAGGTTACGTTTAAATTTTTAAAAACTTTTCTGCAACTCAGTCAGTAGTCGTAATTGGTATAAATAGCACTAGTTTACCTTGACAGTGCAGTTTGTTTTTTTGGAAAGNTAGCACTAGTTTACCTTGACAGTGCAGTTTGTTTTTTTGGAAAGTTTACTACACGAGAGCATGTAACAGTTATTATGAAAGTTGTGGTTTTGTTTTACATACACGTTGGCATTCTCGGTTTGCAGCACAATGGGACATAATCGGAGTTAAGCCGTGATAGAACAATTGAAATAATACGAAATAAAAATGAAAGTGTTTTTTGTTATGCTGAAAAGCTCCAATTAACCATGCATCTCGCAGAGACTAGAATGAATGATTTTTTATTAACTTTAAATGGAATTAATCGACACCCGTAATGTATGGATTCTCAACATGTTCCTGTAAATACGCACCTACTTCACCACAAAAAAATGTTTAGTGACTGTTAGTATACATCATTTGTACATTTATGATAAATTGATACATATAAAACATTTAAAATAGTATATAAAAAAATATTCGACAATAAATTAAATAGCAACACAAAGGATCAAGTCCGACAAGTACAATGAAAATTGGGTCTATCATCCTTTAACGAAAACAACACCTCGTTTTCTGAGCTTCCGTGTAATCTGTCGATTTTACTAAGCTTTCAATGCTGAATGTTGTCTCTGACGCTGCCGCCAGAACACAGTTCCAGGCAGAGTCTCATCAACAGACAACCCTTCAGAAGTGGGATTCCGAACCGTTAACTTGATATAATATTATGTATATATTTCAAAGTCTGTGTCTCAGATCTCATGTGAATATTGAGCTATCCATTGTAAAATGGGGGATGAAGAAATTCTATGAAGAAGATTAGCATTCAACGAAAATTAAAAGTGATGCGGTCGATGATGTTGACTGTTGACATCGAAAAAACACATCAAACTTTATACTTCGGAGTTCAGTTAGACAATATTGAAGATACCAGAATTTACTGGCGAATGCTATATTATCATATGCAAATATCAATTACATAATGATAACAAAATAATCATTGTTGCCGATGTACATACTGAAGGCCGGCGTGGATATTTGTTTTGGAGCTACAAAAGCCTATACCGGATAAGTATGAAATCTGTGGATTAATTTTGTTGATTGAATCAAAAGTTCAGCGTAGCTTCCTGTGTGCTTCTAATAAAGTTTTAATTACGTACGCATGTTAGCGTCAGTATCGCCGATCGCTAAACAAAACATTAATACGTGCGCAGTAAAAGCGTTATGTTATAAAGGAGACATTAAATTAACCATGGTTTATATTGATTTATTAGTAGGATTATCGTTTTACTGATGCTACATTAAAATTTTAGAAAATGCATAGTCAATATGTAAAATCTGCAAATTGTTTACCACTGCAGAAATAATGCTGCTGTTCCTCCCTTGTGACTGAGTGAGTAGAGCTTTTCTATCTCAGTGCGCTCATGGCTTTTCTTAAAGCTGTTTTTCGAAAATATCTTGAACCAGTAGTTAATTGTATCATTGGCCTGTTGTCCCAGATTAAAGTGCTTCCGATTAAAATGGTCGTAAGGGTAGTTCAACGGACACCACTGGCAGTAATTATTCTGCTGTTTGTTTTAAGCATCATGATTTCTCAGTATTCTGCTATTAATATACGCGCACCAAGACAAAAATTTGTGATGGAACACAGTTTACTTGAAGGAAATAGTAAAAAGTATCTTAGTGAGAAAAGAAAAGTAGATGCTGCTGGAGACGAAGAGGAAACGAAATGGCTAGGGGGTGCAGGATCTGATGAGTTACATTTTGGGTAAAGTCAACCTTATTAAAAATGATGATTAAACTGTACTCGGTGCTACATTTTGTGTACTCTTTTAAACCGCTTGAGCTTCTGAGAAGCTGCTTCTAGTCTCTATACACTATTACTCAATTTGATATGACCAACCACCAATGCGTATAGGCCGGAAGCACCTCGCTGGACGTACATTTGTGAGAACAACGCTTGTAAGCGAAGAGAGACAGAGGGAAAGGAAGAGCTGAAATCATTAGATGTTTGTTGGCTCACTTGTGGATCTCACGGTTCCGTTTGGCCATTTCCCAAATCTCAGGCAAGTCTCCTTCAATAATCATTATACTGGGGACAAAGTATCAAGTATTGACTAAAACGATTAAATTTTTACAAGATGAACTTTGAACGTTTTTGTAGGAAACGATTTTCAAATTATCTAATTTCTTTAAATATGCTTTTGCAGAGTAAGGGTCCGGATACAGTCAAGTTTTTGCCAACAAATATTCAGTTGGTTCAAACATCTGCAGCCTCTGAAGAAGTCAGACAACTAATGCAAGAGGCTTTCAAAATAAAGAAAAAATATTTTGAAAATGTATGTACTCTAACATTGCAATGGATTTGGAAAGTTTTTCAATATTTTACTGAACATACTTTTTCTAACCTTTTAACCAGTTTCCAGGTTTAAATTCAAAGCCCAATAATTCCAGCAAGTACTCGTTTTGGCCATTTTGGACAGAAAATAGCACAGACAGACCGTATCTCAACAATATTATAAAAGTGTCGATAGCGTCAAGTTCAACAGAAGAAATCTTTTCGTTAACCACGGATGAGTCATATGAGATAAAAATCAAAGAAGACAGTTCGGTATACCATTTATAGAGATAAACTATAAAGTTATTATGTGCACATTGGTGTTGATTACTTACCAAGCATGTATTTAATTATGCATAGGTGTCAACTGGAATACTTTTAACTATACTCATAAACGCAAAGACGTTTTTTGGTTTTCGGCATGGACTTGAAACGCTAAGTCAGTTGATAGCGCTTGATGCATCCGGTGAATGTTTGCAGGTAAATATTTTCGTTCTAGTAGCTTGTGTGTGTAAGGTAGAATCATGTACATACCACTTTAAAAGGATACTTTCATCATAGATTTTAAAGGAATACGCAGCGAAAGATTGGCCTCAATTTCGTTACAGAGGAATACTCGGTAAGTAATATAACGTAGTCTATTTGAATATCAGATGCATAATACGTACCAAGAATATTCCGAACAGAATTTTCATAGTTGACAGCGCAAGAAATTTTGTGCCAGTAAATATTCTTCGACGGATCGTGGATGCAATGTCATATAATAAGCTTAACATACTCCACCTTCATCTCAGCGATAGCAACACTTTCACTTTCTATTCAAAAAGAGTTCCGCAGGTCTGTTCCATCTTCTGTTTTGATTTAAAAAATCTGCATAACTGTGATTCCTGCCATGTGTACTTTCCAAATTCGTTCTGAATCCATTTCCTCTTCCACAAAAAGGTGACGCATTACGGAGCAATATCAGAACACCAAATATATTTTCCGCACGATTTACATCAACTTGTCAAATATGCAAGAGTTCGTGGAGTGAAAATTATTCCTGAATTGGACACACCTTCGCATGCCGGTTAATGCTTGTACTAAACTGAATACAATTTCGTGTATGCGGTATTTTTTTCTTCAGTTTCAATTATTGTTTAAACCGGTTTAAATGATGCAGGAAACGGCTGGCAGTTTGGAAGGAAACTTGATTTAGGAGACTTGGCGTTTTACGTTAATAAATATGAATCGTGGAACAAGTTATGTGGGCAGCCCCCTTGGTAAGTTTACCCAACAAAATTGGTGAATACATTTCTGTCCATTATTTCAATTTGAGGGTTTTCATTTCGACACTTGTTTTTTTAAAATTTAAAGTGGAATTCTAAATCCCGTGAATATACACGTTTATGATCTACTTGGTACGTAACAATAGCTTGATGTATATTTGAGTACCAGTTACTCACGAAAATATTCCTGATTCCTCTTAACTTATCTGAATTTTCATGGTTGATTTCGCTTACCCTTTAATGTCGTAGAGAGAATATACGCAGACATGTTAGAAGTGTTCGACAATGATATTTTCCATATGGGTGGAGACGAGGTTATCACTGAAAGTTGGTCGAAACAACCTGAGATAAAAAAGTGGATGATGAGAAACCGGTACTCTGGTATCGACCTGTGGAAATTTTTTCAGACTAATGGTTTGCCTTAACATTCGAGCTTTACTTTCGAGCTATTACTAATTTGTCATTTGTATTTTTTCATTGAATGTAAATATGAATTCTGGAATTTTCTCCAGCTTTTGAACGGCTGAAAAAACATAATGAAAATATCACAGCGATTCTTTGGACTTCAACTTTAACTGCAGCAGAGTCAAAAACTGATTTTTTGGATGCGTCAACCTATATTATACAAGTTTGGGAACCATGTTAGTTAACTGATAAGTAATATTCTTTACTAACATATACTGGTTCACAACTTCCCATCATTAGCAAACTATATTTTCTTCAGCAAACAGTGAACACGTTTCGACATTGCTAGACAAAGGATTCTCTTTGATAATGTCATACGTGGATAAATTTTATCTGGACTGGGGTGGTGGGACATGGCTAGGAAAGCAGCACGCTTGGCGATTTCACAATTGGCAGGTACGTTTGTATTTCAGGCCGACCTGCAGGCCAAGTTTTGCAATTCAATCTCTTGATTTTGTTCAGCAATCAGAGAAAATTTATTAGATGATAATTTTAAGTCTACTCACATTCGACTTCGATATAAAATTTTTAGTCATTCTATGACACACCAGTTGGTGTACCAAATAAAGAAAAGCAAATACTTGGAGCAGAGGCACCGCTTTGGAATGAAAAGGTTTGATGCATAATAATAAAATATTACCTTTAAGTAATGCCATTAAACTCTAATGTTTCTACTAACTCATCACTTGTTCTAATTCTTTTAAAGGTGGGTTATTGGCAGGTTGAAGTAAAATTATGGCCACGTGCTGCAGCACTCGCTGAAAACGTATGGAGTAATCCTGATGGCAGGCGAACTGATGAGGTGTATAGTCGGTTAAATTACCACAATCATCGCATGCAGCAACGAGGTATTCCAACCAGCCAACTACAACCCGAATCATGTCTTCACTATAATGGGCATTGTAAAAATCCTAGAGATGTTATTTAGAACCGAATACCAATGAAATGTTTAAAATATTAACAGTGATAAATTTTAAATCTGAATTTTGTTATTTATTTACTTAGATTACGCAGTCTTGATTAGCTATTTTAATTTAAAATGGTCGCAGGTAACCATTTCCTTTGTATTAAAGTCTCGTTGTTTCGAAATTAGCTAACGGCATTTCTTACAAGCCTTTGTACAATGTGCATTCATATATCCTGGATTTTTAGAGCATTCTCCGTTAGCTGCCCAAGTGTCACAATGCTTGTTATTATCTGCACAACTTGAACCTGTTAACGGAACATCATCATAATATTGTTCGCATTTAATGTATCAAAGTGTAATTGTAAATTGACACACAGTAATGATGGGACTCACGGCACTGGTTGCATGATTGTTTGCAGTTCACCATCATCCAATTTGGATTCTTCTGACATTCTCCTTCTCGAGCCCATTGTTGGCAGTTGTGATGGTTGTCCGTGCATTGATGCGAATTTCCTTGAAGAAAAAATGGGAGAGTTTCTACTGACTTATTCAAAAAGTAATCCAAGAATTAATAATTGTACACCTTACCTGGTGGCTGAGTCACTTCGTTTTCTGAGTTTTCTGTCCCGGTATTTGTTTCGCTGTTGTCTAGCTTTTTATCACAGTTATACAGTTTATTGACTTTATACACGTCTACCTGTATAAGATACAGCCGCATTGTACACTTGATACGAAATTAACAAAAAATGTTGACAAGTGACAAAACTATTTACCTCGGAAAAATTCACACGCTGACCCATGTTATCATTTGAGACTTTAGGAATTATAGTTTTTAGGTTCTTTTGTCGATTTTTTGAAAAGGCATAGGGCCCATAGTGCATGATTGAAAATGTATCGTAAGAAGCATTGAGATTTTGTGTTTCTTTTGATGAAGTCTTTCGAAAATTATCTTCCATACCTGCACATATATATGATGTAATGATGATTAAATCATCATGATTTACACAAATGTGTCTGCTACACATGATTGAATAATCTTAGCAGAATGGGTGAAGATGAGATGAGACGAACAAAATGTAAAATGATGACTTACCTGTCTGAACATTTTCAAAATTTATAATGACATGATCATCACGGTCCCATCGACTTTGTTCATGCCAAAAGCCTACTACGTGCATTAGCTCATGCATTACTATTCCAGAGTAAACACATCCGTTCCCCAATGTCACAAACTGAACTCCACCAGTACGTCCTACACGGCTACTGCAACCGTCACCAGTAGTTATCATAATGTGGTCCCGTTCAGTACCTCTAGGCACGAACGTGATGCAGGTTTGCTGTTGAAATTCCAAAACTGCTCTAGCTATCACGCTTCTTTCTCGTTCATCTTTGAGATTCGCATACCATCTTTTTATTATTGCGTTTCTACGTACATAAAACATGCGCAGTTTCCCTAAAGCACCTTTTTACTTACTAAATTTTGAAGAAATCAAATAGGGCACGGTTCCATTTTTCCACTTGCCATTTTCATCTCTGATAGCATTTTTTCCTAATATGTCGTTTGACTGGTTAGGGCCATCATCAGAGTCAAGAACTATGTCACCTTCAAAAAGTTCTGTTCTCTCCGTCGCTTCGTCAGTAGTGGGCGAATCAGTGAACAAAGGTTGAGCTACGTAATGTGCTATCGGAACGGAACAGATTTTTGTCTGGAATCACGCTCAATCTTAAAAAAAATACTAGTACTACTGTAACAGCTTCAATCTTTTATAACTTACAAGGGAGTCTTTCGGCATTCTTGAAATCTGATGGAGTTAATGGTTCACCAGGAGTATCATTAATCTTAAAAAGATTAAACGTAATTACAGTAGCATCTTAATTCAAACAAGTAAAATTCCTTGTTTCAGTTATACAGTTGTTCACTTTTACTCACATTTCGACTTGAGACATGAGAAATTGGATTATCGTTATCACTTGTACTTGTACTACCGGTGCCAGAAAGTAGTAGCACAATTATAGTGGATGCTGTAAAACTCAAGACTGTTGAATCCATAATTGGTTTTCTTCCGTAGATCATGTAGTTTATGTTAGATTTTTCTCGGGTAGTGATTTGCTTGCAACTATTTGAATGGATTTCTTGCTAAAGTTATCCATTTTATTTTGTACGCACATGACACGTAGGACTAGGCATTGTTTGAGTAACTTTACATTTTGTCAGTACGTCAGCCTTTTTACTGATATGTTAACGTGACTAGACTAGGCCAATGTTTAAAATATCTAAGTCAATGTCACAGCAGCGGAGTTAACTGACAACACGTTACGTTTACGTTGATTGATGTAACAGCCTATTGTGAAAATGATTTCAAAAGACAAAACCTCACAAATATTATTATTACAAATGTGTAATATTTGACATTAGCCCACTTTTTAAAATACTGAACATTTTTGTGCGTATTTATCGTATAAGTGTTTTCAATGAAATTCTCACTACAGACTGCTTGTACCTTAGCTTTTACACAAACATTTATGTATTTATTTATTTCCAGTTTGAAATTTGTAGATTATCAGTAATTACAATTCGTATGTCGAATTGAGATTGTTTACATTTTTTGATATTGCGTATTTGAAGATAATTGATGCTACATCAGGACATGGAAAAATTTGCATCAGCTACACAGCCACCAACACCAATTTGAATTTGCAAAGCGATTCATTAACGAGGGCACATCACACCTAAAATGAGAAAATGTAATAAAAAATGAATCAAATTCTTTATAGACGCTCAATAAAGTTTAAAAAATGGTGGCTACTGTGTACGCATTTGATATTGGCAAGCACCACTAATATGTATTACATGAAAAAACATTAATCGTTTCTTACCACGACCACCGTCTACAGGTAAATTGACTCCCTGAAATTCAGATAAAAACAAAAAGTATTCATAATTATTATAATGTACTTTCTCTTCCAGTTTTTACGAGATGTAGCAATTATTCATTTAATTTATGAATTTACCGTTATGAAAGAGCTGAGAGTATTAGAAGCTAGAAAGACAATAGATTTGGCAACTTCATCAGCTTCACCAGCTCGTCCAAGAGCATGTGTTGCTTTGGAGTGTTCCAAAAATCTGTTTGAGAATTTTGAGATTAGGCTTAAACGCATAACGCATGGTTCTTTAAACATTAAAGTATTCATATTTGTTATACGCTGCTCAAACACACTTTTTGTAAGCTTAAAAACAAAAAAGCTAATTCTATAAACTACATAGTATATACTGTGCTACATCGCCCATTTAGATAACCAAAGTAAATGACCATGAGGATAAAGTATTACTTACACTACGTAATCCAGTAATGCTAGACACATTAACAATATTTCCTTTCGTTTTTTTCAGATGTGGTACTGCCTCTTGAGTAATAACAAAAATGGACCGGGTATTAACATTCATTTGCCTGTCGTATGCTTCCAAACTTAAGGTTTCAATGCTGCCTGTTTGTAGAATTCCTGCAGAATTGATGATTGAATCGAGTTTTCCAAATTTCGCCACCGTCTCGGCGACTACTCTTTTGCACTCTCCTTCTTCTTCAAGGTTAGCCGTAAGAAGAAGAATCTGTTAGGTGAAATGTGAAAATGCGTTGACATTCGCAAAAAAATCAAATGGATCCTATCAGTTGATGTAATAAGCGATAATATGTACCAGTACCTCCTCATCCTTTATACACCCTTCCCTTAAACAAATTTCCTTAGTCTCTTCAAGTGCGTCTTTTCTGCGCCCCGAAAGTGCTAGTTGTGCACCATTTTTGGCAAACTCAATGGCCGAATGCTTACCAATGCCGCTGCTAGCCCCTGTTTGAAAATGAAATATAAATGGGTTGAAATAACTAGAAACATTTTGCATGTGGCCATTATCAAATTTGATGACAGCAAGTATACCGGTTACAAGCACTGTTTTCCCCGTGAGATCTGAAGCTAAACCAGCCATATTAAATGCCAAACATGTGCTAATGTGTTCTAGTAATCCAAGAGTTTTAAATATATGTATTACGAAAAAAACTGAAGAAAGCCTACAAAAACTTATTAACCGATACAACACACTCAAGTTCAAGAATGTCATTCAATCTTCGAAACACAGCAAAGAAAAGCAGTATCTTGGCTTAACATTATAGAAAGAGTTGTTATGAAGAGAAGGAAAAACAGCCGGTAAGTTGTAGGTACGCTTTTGAACATGCTGCCAGCTGAAAAGCCAGATTTACTTACTGTATCCATTAATTTTCCATCCATTGACTCCATTCTTCACCATTCACAGCTCACATGAACGATTTACGGGGGCTCGGCTGGACTGCTGCTAGAATGAGTACAAATATTTATCGTTTGCACTTTGCAGTCTAGTCATTTTTGATGTAAATGCATAGGACAGTGCAGTGCACGTGAAACTGCAAACAGGTAATATGCAATGTTGCTGATTATATATTTTTGAAGAACCGTGATTGAGGATACTGTGTGGGCAGGTGAAAAATCTACCAAAACCTACTTAGAGTGCAGTCATCGAAATGACCTTGAAACATTTTTACTAAAGTCTGCATGAACAAACGTATTGGTACTTACAAAAAGATTGTAATGTTTTACAAATTGTACATATTTCTAAATCTTGAAATATTGATAATACCACATTACCCAGTCTCACAAAATTTATTCATAGACTATTGATGTAGAAATTGTCACATTGCATGAGAAAAAATGCATTTATTTTGTACAACAAAAGTTTTATATAATTGTAGCAGCCAGGTTTTAACGTGGGCACATTACTCCTCTACCACCGTCAACTGGAAGTGTAACGCCCTAAATAATGGATAGTAATTTTTTAAATAATTAATTGCATAATCCCTCTAATTTGCAACAATAGAGTGTTTGTCATGTTTAATGAACTTCTTACAGTCATAAACCCTGATAACTTGTTCGATGCCAAAAACACTATAGCCTTTGCCACTTCTTTACAACAAAAGTTTTATATAATTGTAGCAGCCAGGTTTTAACGTGGGCACATTACTCCTCTGCCACCGTCAACAGGAAGTGTAACACCCTAAATAATGGATATTAAATTATTTTGATAGTTAATTACATAATCCCTCCGATTTGCAACAATAAAGTGTTTGTCATGTTTAATGAACTTCTTACAGTCATAAACCCTGATAACTTGTTCGATGCCAAAAACACTATAGCCTTTGCCACTTCTTCAGCTTCACCAGCTCGTCCAAGTGCATGCGTTGTCTTCGAGTGCTCTAAAAACCTATATATTAGGAAATATGTCAGAGTCATCATTATCATTTAAATCAATCATATTGTCCCCAAAAATCCAAAGGCAATTAATTTGACGCTCATTTCATTTTGAAGTTACGTATAACCTCTACTTAAGTTTAAACTTAAATGAAAAAAATCTGTCAAAGGTCATAGTGGAAACTGACTATATATTGAACCGAGAAATAACATTATTATGCCTAAAAATTAATTCATAAAATCAGATGCACATGTGAAGTTTGATTGTTCATCTTTGTTTTTTACGCCTGAATTAGTTGAATACAAGCATGTGTCATGTGTGTGTATTTTTGCCTTGAGGAACAGGTTTCGTTCAAGTCGTTCTACTTTTATCATGGTTAACCCCAAATCTCGCATGAACAAATCATCAGAAGCCCCGTTGTCTGAATTTCAGACTTTGTAAAGGCGAAAAGTATATTACCCATTCATTACACACAACACAACATTCTTGCAATGCTGCTTCACAATTAAATGACCAAAGCATCATACAACAGTAAAGCAATAATATTGGTGCATAATATATGACACAAGTTAAAGTAACACTGCATATTATGCGAGCGCAGGTAAATATTATACATGTTATTCAATCTGCGTGGCATTACTAATGTATGATGTTATTGTATTTTACACACAGTTTTACAACAATAACAATCCCCTTCCCAATCAATTGCAATCACTGTCTGCTTGTATATACTACTACTTGGAACTAACAGCTTTTGATGTTAAAATTTGAGTTTGGTTTGGACACATATCAAGTACTACTACTTAAAGTTGTTAGTTTCTAGCAGCAAATTTGGGGAGTTCAACTAGTTCGAGTAACAACTTGACGAAAAATTTTTACTGGTGAATATACCTACGAATATTTGCTTATCAGCAACTGAAACTATAAAGAATGGCAAATAACTATTTGACATTGAAAA
>JAHZMZ010001559.1:0-12502 GCA_027743805.1 Lepidocyrtoides sp. E14 | reverse complement strand
AGAGAAAAAAAGATCACCAAAGAAGGAAACTACTTTCATCATCATATGTATCCGGCTCCGTTTAATTCTCTTTTTTTTCTGTTGGAAAACATGGCACAAGCAATATATTGCTGCCGGAACTGGAAAGTTTTTATTTGGAATGACTTGTGCTATGCTAGGATAGATACTAGTTTGAATGATAAGATAATTTCCAATAAAAAGTGAAAGTAAAGTTGTAGTAGTACATCCGACAAACAAAAAAAACGGAAGAAAGATAAAAAAAGATGATGGTGCAACGACATACGTACATATTTTTCGCTTTTAATACGAAAGAAAGTTTGGTTGACTACGTTCTTTTTTTTGGTAGAATTTTCTCTTTGCTTTCTCATCCAGCAAAACTTTCACTGACAAGCACAGAGAAAGAACAGTTGTTTGAACTGACTCATGATAGGAATAATGCATCTGGAAAAAAAAGTAACGCTTATGTGTAGATACAGATGAACCCATACAAAAAAAGAAGAAAAAAAACGGAAAAATACGAAAAAAGGAAATGCAACCTTCTTAGGAAAAGATAAGATCACAAGAGCAATTGGTAAAGTTTTGTCGTAAGTAAAAAGTGTACTTACAGTGCAGATGCGGGTGTAAGTCACAAGGTGTATAAAAACGGGCATGAATAATCATCCCAAACATGCTATTGGAACAGCCAAGGGCTTTCGACCAAGGTTTATCAATTTTTTATAAATTGAAAATCAATCTTTCAAAACCTTCCCAAAAGGTAGATACTTATACGGTTCTAGAGAGCACTTAAGAATTTTCATGTTTGGTAAAAAAAACATAAGTGCGTGATGTGTGATCCGTCTTCAAAAATATGTGTCTCCTGTTTTTTTCCTTGGCTGCGCTTCTTGAAAAACGATTACATGATCGCTTTACAACATGATTACATTGCATGTTTCATGACGATGCTGATCGCAAATGTTTCCCTTGAACTTTCCAAAACTTGTCTACCTATCTTTTCCAGAGGCACGATCTGCTCCTCAAATGCACAATGTACATACGTCTATAAGGACACAAAGGAAGGTAGATGTTTTTTCCCCGATTGCATGTCTTCTTCTTACTTGTCTTTTAATCGTCGTAAATCTCAATTGCAAACTCTCAACTTCAATAAATAACTTGTCAATTACAGACGCTCGCCATGTCATTTATTTCAGCCTGCTTGTATTTTTTTTCTTCTCTCTATCTTGTCTCTAGGAAAATAAATCTATTTTGTTTAGACCAAAAACAAACATGAAACAGACAGAAAAAATGGATACCCTGTGTACATCCACTTATTCATCCCATTATATCATCATTAACCAATTTAATTGTCATTTTTATTTATTGTCTTATTTAACTATTGGAAGTACCGCAAGACGATACAAGATATTGATACAAAAAAATATATACAAGCCAATTATTCTTCTGAGAAGCTCAACCTAACAAATAAATGAATAAAATTACCATTTCTTTTCTTCAGTACAAAATAGTGTACGTGCATTTATTCACTTTTCTCTCTTTCCCGCTGACGACATGCCAGCATGCAACAAAACACAAAACCAACAACGCAGCAACAAGAAGGGAAACCCAAATTGCCACTAATACCACCTCTCTCTCACCACTATCCATACACAACTTTAGCTGGCAAATAATATTTAATGATGATTTATGCACTTCACTCTTCTTACTACTTTTCGTCCTAACCGACTCAGCATTCTTCTCTGCTCAAACAAAGAAAACACGCACAAAAAACCGGCGGACACACTAAAAAACTCTGCTGAAGTAATAAAGCTATCATCATCATCATCATCTTTAGCCTTCAACAAGACCTTTTTTCCCACCTATGCCATGCCATTAACATCATAACAGTAATAACTGTGTGTGCTGCTGGGTTTTTGTGTGCAAACAGTCCATTAGGGTGAGTGAGGTGACGAGAGGGCACTTGTAAAAAAACCCATGCTGCTGCTCATGTCATCGTAATGCACATTTTGTGAAAAATACTACATTCTCGTCTCGTTCCTCTTTTCCAAAAATGTGGTAGAGTCACAGAAAAAAAATGAAGGATAGATCCAACCAAAACTTAAAATATATACCATACCAGATTCTGAGTGAAAGTGGAGAGTGGAGACGGTGAAAGCAAGGCTTTTATATAAATGTGAAGTCTAACTTTTTCTACTTGCACCTTGTAACTTGAATTGGATTTTTTTTTCTTCAGAGAAGCCAGAGAAGAGCGAGAAGTAAAGTGAGCAAACACCAAAATCCAATCAATACCATCCCAATCCAAGTTTGGTAAAGGTAGTATCATGGAAAAGAAAGGAAAGTACGCAGGGACTTGAGATACGTGAGCTGTGTGCTGTCAAGTTTGAAGAGACACACAAAAGCAGAGGAAAACGCAAAGAACAAAAGTGAGCAGTTTGCTCAAGTCTCTAAAAAAAAGTTTTTTTTTGTTTTATAAGGACTTGCTCCCTGTTTTTTCCCAGTTTTTTTGTCTACTCCAACGGTAAGTAGGTATAAATGATATGACCGCTGAAAAAGCTAAAATGCTAAAAGATAAGACCAGATTAAGCTTTCAGACTGTTATTATTGTCGTATAGTATTTTTATTTTGTAGTTGTTTGTCGGGATGTTCAAATATCTTCAGAACCTAATAAAAGGCAAACGCCCGAAAGGAAAATGGAAAGGGGGAAAATCAGGGGTAAGATTTTTTTTCGTGGCTGCTGTGTGGTTCATCTTGATTCATGCTTACGAAGAAGTAGTGTAGTATCCACAAAGACTAAAGATAGATCCACCTGCCGTACTCAGATGTGAAAATAAGTGGTGATAAACATGATAATGATTTTTGGAGGACCATTTCCACAACTTTTTTTTTGCAAAGTGCCCAGCAATATTACATACATACGTCCGTACTGCACGAAAATCTCTCCTTCTTCCAGTACATTTTTATATCGGGCGGAAATAAAATAGAGTGACTTGGAGAACGTCTTTTATCAAAAAAAGTACAAGCGCTTCTGTCTCACTACTGACTTCACAAGAAAGCGCTCTAGGATGCCATGCACTATATAGGAATTCACCATTATAATAAGCCGCCAATAACACGTCCAAGCTTCTAGACGACCACCACTTTTCCGGAAAAGGAAATGGCACAATATACCATATTTACGTTTTTCTCTTACTCTGTACTTGCACGGACTTTGACTTGAGAAGATGGCGAAAAATAAGTGAAGATGGGTAATACAATGGGCAGTAAGTAGCACTAGTGAAAAGTACTTCAGTAATATTACGAGTAGGTAGTATGCATAACATAATATAAACTTTAGATATTTATAGTTAGTTACCCAGCCAATATTAATACTAAAAACGCACAGAAGCAACTCAGCAAACCAGCCAGGCACCCAACCAAGCAAAAAGGGGTATCTTGTCTTTTCTGCTTGACAGAAAGAAAGGAGAAGAAAAAAGATTGAAAAACTTTTTTTCTTCTTCTTCTTCTTCTCATCCTTTTTTTCCCTTGCATGTGTCGACGATACTACTAGAGAGAAAAAGTGAATGAAAATCCGTCGCAGATAGTTTATTCGTATTCGACCAGACCGAACTAAAAAGAAGGGAAAGTATGGCCGAAAAAAGAAAGAGAAGATGAAAAAAAACTTCCGTATAATTATCTCATCACATCACATAAAAAAGTCGTAGAGTAGGAGAGACATTACGAAAAAAAGAAACTTTTTTTTTACCCATGAACATCCCACTCATCGTTCGTCTGTTTCTTCATGATCCCATCATGATGGCAATGATGGCGATGTTGATGATGATGATGATTCTTGTTTCTTTTTGGTGGTCATGAAATTCATATCGAAAGAGAGGGAGAGAAACAGTGGAAAATTACTTGTTTTAAGATGAAAATCAAGTTTCAATGTCTTTGATGTTCCATACAGAAGAGCAAAAGTAGAAGTAACTTTTAAATAAGAAGACAACTTTGGTAAAATACTATAATACGCAATTTGAAACTTGATGAAATTACAAGCATTTCATTTTTTTTGGGACTTGCGGAAATGGGAAATTACTTTAAATAGTTCTATCCATTTTCCTGCTGTTGAAGAAAGTTGAAAAGCTCATTAGTGCACTGAACGTAAAGTGAACGTTAGTTTATTGCCCAAAAATGTGAAATTCAAGGTCACTGTGTGTGCAGTTTCAAATAAAAAAAGTAAAAACCAGAGCCATTTTACAAAATTCACTACTTTTCTCTACAAAAAAAATTTCAAACTACCGTTTTGTGCACGTGGCAGATATTTTTTGAGATTTTTTTTTCTCTGAAAAATTCCTAAAAATGAAAGATCAATGAAATGAATAATCTTTTCTTCTCTTCCGGAATGCTTAGTCATGCATGAAGAAAGAGGTGATTTCCAGTCGATTACACAAATAACCGAGCAGCAAAATCTGTAAGGCGATGATGACGATGCCTTTTACGTGAATATACCCATACCTAATATTGAGCTAGTTGAGTGAAGTAAGTTTAGAATGACAGCAGGGTTTACCTTTTTTTTCTTCACCCGTCAAAAACACCTTTCCTTGTCGATGTCGATGTCGACTCACTTCTAAAATGCAAATGAATATTAAGAGTGTACATGGATATTGGAGAAAAGGGTGAGAGAAAGTGAGGAGTAAAATGGAGGGGGAGTGTAGGCATGTATGTTTAGGTATACGATTTGGTACAACTGATAAAACCTAACTGTTCGTCGAAAGATTCCGATCAATTCCACTAGCTTCTTGTTTAGAGTTTACAGAGTGAGCAACCTTTTTATACTCTACTAAACGCTTTTTCATTTTCTTATTCTGGAGTGGAGACTGGAGACACACGATGATCAAGTTCAAGGCTTTTCCTGTTGTTATCAAAATGTTATAGGTTTTTAAGTAGTTTCTGATTTAACTCACAAACCGCTTGAGGAAATATATAGTATGCTTGATTTACACAGAGCAGTAGTAGTAGTGCAAGCAGTTTGTGAACAAGCGGGTTATGCTAAGACTTCAAGTCTCTGTAAGCGTTTAAGCTTACACTTTTGATTCTCTGCTTGGATGATGCCGTTTGCCTTTCGAATTGCAGAGGTTATGAACACAACGGAACGCATCACAATTGTCGTTGTCATGATAAGTATACGAGAGTAGCGATAAAACCCGCATTGGAATTCAGACTGGATGCCACTTTAAAGATGAAAGTGGCACAAGTAGAATAATAATGGATGCACAGGCAGACATACAAAGGGTATATATGGATAGTCATATAATTGTAGTGGTTGCCATTCTTTTACTATGTGTTCAGTTCAATTCACGAGAGAAAGAGAAATTGCTCATAAAGTCGGAAAATATGCAGCATCACTGTCGCCTGCAACAACCAACCTCATTCACCATTTTACTTCTTTTTATTTTTCTCTTACTTTCTATCCAACAGTTTTCTCCCAAAAAAAATCAACCAAAATGACCCAAACTGCGTTCCTAGTAGATACGTAAAATACATCTGTGATGGGGCCGTAAAAATAAAAAAAGGCAATACTCGTTCGTTTTCTTCTACAGAGAAACAAGCAGTTAAAAATAACAAAAAAAGTAACGGTAAAAAAACATTTCACTGGCAGCAGTGACATTCCGAACAAAAACAGACGTAAGAGTCACTCTGCGTTGTCCTTCCAAAAAAGAAAAACAGTGAACACAATTTTTACTTGGATTTTTGCCAAATTCGCTTTTCTGTGTGCAAAGTGCCATATTTAAATGGGAAAATATGCTACTCTTGGATGAAATGAATAGAAAAAAATGGTAGTACAAAGGCAATGACAGTACAAAAAAAACGTAGAAAAAATATTTGTTAGAGAAAGAAGCAGTATACCAGTCATACCACCTTATCTACTTCTTTTGCAATTTTCTCTTGCTACTAAAGTCCAAGTGTTTCATAGTTCGAATGTCGAGGTCGACGCTGTTTATTTCTCAGATATAAATCGCTTCAGTATGCATCGTAATTAAAAATGACATACGATTCAGAATGCAGGAAAGAAGCACATTTTTTGCAATTGCTAAGTAGGCATTATTAATAATATAAATGTGTGATAAAAAGCAAGCAAGGTTGGAAAGAACGCAAGAACGCTATTTTTTAGTCATACCACCTTATCTACTTCTTTTGCAATTTTCTCTTGCTACTAAAGTCCAAGTGTTTCATAGTTCGAATGTCGAGGTCGACGCTGTTTGTTTCTCAGATATAAATCGTTTCAGTATGCATCGTAATTAAAAATGACATAGGATTCAGAATGCAGGAAAAAAGCACATTTTTTGCAATTGCTAAGTAGGCATTATTAATAATATAAATGTGTGATAAAAAGCAAGCAAGGTTGGATAGAACGCTATTTTTTGTAAATTTGACAATCTGTTCAGCACTAAAATGAAAAAGCACAAGGCCAATGTACGCCTGGTTGGGTTAGGATAATCTGACACGTGTAGGACTATGTTGTGTAAAATGAATAAGGTCTGACTTCCAAGAATTTTTGGATCGCTAAATAATTTCTCTTCAGAATCTACCAAGCATTTCTGCACTACAAGATGAGTTTCCTTCAAAATGAAATTCAGAAAATTAAATCAGATACGAAACGCTAATACAAAATGGTCCAGTCTAGACACTATGACTGGACCAATATAAATAATATTTGCATGGTTGCATACATTTTAAAAAGAATAAATCGATAAGGCCGAGCTTTACGTCAAGTCAAACATACACAATGGACAAAGTCAACCCACGCCGTTGGAAGCAGTTTCAACTGAATATGAGCAGTTGAACCCTTCATCATTATCATTGTCATCATCAACCTAGCATTATTATCATGATGATATTAAGTACAATGAAAACACGCGTAATAAAAGACAAGCCAACTTTTACTACACACACTGGGATCAAAGTCATCATCATAATGATGAAAGTAAAATTATCAGCATAACGTTCAAGTAAGAATAGGAGGACCATACCGTACGTGTGTATCTGATAGTTCTCTCCTACACGCTTCACTATGTGACATTTAATATGATACATGGCTTTTATGAATAGCCTACCGTATTTTTTTGCGACGCAACCACTTTTCAAACTGTCATTTTCTATTCAGTTGACACTGCTCTCTGCCTTGTCTATACAGTCTCCATAGTAGTCTAGTTTCCTCAGTACCAAAAACTATTCAACTACTACCAGCCAACCATTCTCCGCTTTTTCCTCCGGTGGTAAAATGCATGTACAAATATTGACTACGTCAAAAATAATAATAAAAAAAGTAGTGCTGTCGTTAGTTCCGTAAAAAGGATGATGAAACCACTCCCAATATACACATACCTACATACCTAAAGCTCACCCGTTTGTATCCACACACGATTAACAAGAGCGCCAGAGAGAGACAGTAGCAAATGGAGTCAAACCCATCAAATGACATTTTAGCTTTTTGTACTGCTTGTCTTTTGTTCTTCTTCAAACGAGGAAAAAAAAGCCAAACGCGAGCAAAGTATCAAAGCGTTTTTGGTTTCGCTTCGTGGAAAGAAGAATGAAAGTAAGCAAAAGTTGGACAGGAAGACTAATGATTTTTGACGCTTAATCTTCCTTCGTGTATACACACATGTGAAAGCTTAAAAGAATGTGAACGAGAGACTTGAGCATCATCATCATACATGGTACATGGACAACAAAAAAGTTACTGGTAGGCGCATACCCATCATCGATTTTATTCTCGTGTTCAGTCAGGACTTTTCTCTCTCTCTCCCTCTCTCTCTCTACCTTCACACTCCCATTATTATTATCACACGTCAACCAAAAGTGAAAAGAACAGTTTTTGGTGCACTGTCGGAATTTGTGTGATATATACTGGTTATAATATGAGCATAAACAGTTCAGTATTNGTGATATATACTGGTTATAATATGAGCATAAACAGTTCAGTATTTTTTTTGTCAGCTCAGCAATTTTTGTTGCAAGTTACAAACTGTCACTGACACACACACACACACAGGATATGTTATGATACTTCCTGCACTGCTCAAAAGTTTCGAATGGATAATAATGGACGAAAAAAAGTTGATTTACTTCTGGAAGCTAAAAGTTTCTTAGTATAAGTTAGGTAGTATACTTATTATAGCATTTTTGGCCTGTTTTTGACTGAGACTGTATATTAACTAATGCTAGCAGGAGATTTTTCAATTTTATTCCTGAAAAAAGTATCACAATCAGAATAAGTACAAAATATTATGATGATGATGACCGGATTGATTTTTTTTATTATAGGGTTCTGGACTTTTCACATTTTGACATAAAAAATAACATCGTTTTTACGTAGGCTAAAAAAAAATTTCCCTTGTTTTGTGTATTCCTATTCAAAAGTTGTTCATTCTGCAAACGACATTTCCTATTACATTCCCTATCAATCCCTTCCCGTCTACACAATGGACTGTTGGATGATTGTAGCTGTTGTTGTGACTCTTCACCCTTTCATCCAATTTCACTAGAAAAAATAATGACACATATTACCGTATAAATGATGATGTACCTAAATTATTGCAGTAGTATTTCCTCTTTTTTTCTTAGTAGATGAATTGCTCTACTACTGGTTTCATAATAACGATGATGATGATGATGATGATGATAATGGTCCACTTAAAACGTCAGAAGTTTCAGTGGAGTGGAATGATATAATCAAAGTAGAAAACGAGCATAAAATACGACGCAGTAAATCAAAATGCATACAACCAACTCCAACACCTACTTCCATCTTTGCCCAACAACCAATAAACTGTTTATCTCAAATCCTACAACGTACTAGAGAGGAGGATAGGTCAAAGTTCGAGCACTTTTCATCAAGTTTTTTTTCTCTCCTGGGCTTCTCCAAAAGACACAGATGACATAAAACATGCATTTGGAATTTAAGAAGATTAGAATTTTCATTGTGCCACTGGCTTGTCAATCTCCATGCAAATAATATCTCATATTTCTGCTCGGCTTCATTTTGCAGTGTAAAACCGCAACTCCAGCTTTACTGACAGGCTGATCGGATGGGCATTGTGTTTGCCAAAATCTATTCTTTCGCGGCTGTTGCTGATCATTGTCAAAATGAGAAATCCAGTTTTCTGTAAGTACTACTACTATTCCAAGTGAAAGTAGTATGGTATGTATATACTATATATTCGCTCATGCCGATTTAATACAGTTTGACAGGTACTTTTTTTCAGTGAGAATAATATAAAAGCCATATTGTGCCACACCATCGCGTAGTAATAGTACTCCAGACCTGGCACACGGAGCGTGATTCTATACGTAAAATAGAATAAATCCCATCTAGTAATAATATTATCACTTGTGTTTGTTGATAAGGTAGAGAGATATACAAACCAGAAGCATTTTACAACAGCACCACTACCACCACCACCTTTTATCATGGCCTACATCTTGAAGCAGAAGTGTGAGAATTAGGAAATTATGGACTATGCAGTCTGAAATATAAAATACAAGCATTAAGTGCAGTGGACCGAAGGAAGGCGATTACAAGTCATAAAACTAGTAGTGTTCCAACTGACTTCCACTACCACCACCACACATTTATTTAGGTTTTCCAATATAAAAAAATATATATTTGTTAGTACTATACCACACAGGAAAAAAGAGATGAAAATGAGCTCACTTCTTTCCTTTCTTCCAAGCAATCGCACTTCCAAGAAGCTAAAGGAAGACAATGGACTTGTTGTAATCGCCAGTTTGCTAGTACAGTGGTGCGGTAGTAATTGAAACTTGTAAGCGAAGCAGTTAATCCTACTGGAATGGTTATAAGCATTTTTTTTTTCTCTCTCTACAAAAATGTCCTCCACTTGGTTTGACTGTAGTTCTACTGAAGTTAATGGGATTACATTTGAGCAAACATGCTTATCTATATACACATGTAGAGAAGTAACTTAAGTATGTACAATTTACACAGAGAGAACCCAACAACCGGACAAACGAACTTTTACCAAAGAGGCAGGTATTTTTTTTGCTTAATTACCTTTAATTTTCTCAAACGTTATACTAGAAGCGTTATACGTATTGAAACACTACCAAAGTGAATTGGTTAAACCTACTATTAGTATTTTAGGGGAAAATGCTTAAGTAAAAAAAAAACATACCTAAGCCGATCTATGAAATAAACGTCGGTTGAAGAGCATAAACTACTTTTCTTCTAGTAGTCTGTCTGGTTTGAATGGATGGCAACGTTAGACCTTTTTTTACTTTATTTTATGCCACCTTTCCGTTTTTACCACTTTATATGGAGAAGTCCAATATATTCGTACAAAATTGATGTGGAGTCTTCTCTGTCAGAGGAAAAAAAGGCGAAAAAGGTCAATCTAGCGTGAAAGATTAACTCTGCTAGGTATATTTATAGCAATGTCTAGTACGCAATATATATCTATCTACCTACCTATTCCACACATATATTTATATGGTTAAACCCATAAAACGGTTTGAACACTCCTTTCCCTTTTCTTAAGCTGTGTAAATCGCGCAGTAACAGCAAACTTTGCTTAGATATATTTTTCCGCTATTTATACATCACTTGTCCTAACGAAACCTAATNCAAACTTTGCTTAGATATATTTTTCCGCTATTTATACATCACTTGTCCGAACGAAACCTAATAAATCCATATCGATTTACTGCTACTGCATCAACCTTGAAGGGGTTATGGCTTGTAATTATTGAGATTAAAAACTCTACTAGCGAGAAAGAAACGCACAAGAACATTATTCATTACGACTGTAACTTAAAATAATTACTACCTACATATATGCTCGAGTATACACGATATACTTACAAAATAAATACTATTAAGAAAGTTCAATCCTAAATGCTTGTATGTTCTTCCAGTCTTAACTTCTGTTTGCGTATTTCTTTTCGTACACATATTGCTTTTCCTTTCGCTTGATGGGTAATTGATACTTGCTGGCATTTTTCTTGGAAAATCTTGAAAAGGAAAAAGTCACTTTGCAATGCGTACACTTGTACACCACAGAGATACCTTCGTTAAGAAACTTATTATTATATTAGAGGGCTTTACACAAGCAAGCTTAAACAACACTGTGAAGATACTAATGGTATGATATTCATAGAGGCGGAAGAAGAAGGAAAAAAAATCTGTCTAAAGATGGATGGATCTTCAGAATTTACTAAAGGAATGCATACATATTTCATTGGTAAAATTACACCTCTTCTGATCAAATTCTACAAAGGCGGCTCTCTAACAAAAAAAGGAAGGAAGGAAGGGATCCAACCAAAAAAAAAATCTTTACCAATCAGCAATAGCCAAAGAAGGAAACGGAGAAAGCAACCTAACCTATACATACGTTCCATTCACATATTGTCTTCTCTTGCCTTGCAGAAAATGACTGTGTGTGTAAGTATGTGCATGTGGGAAAGTGAGTATACATATCTTTTTGCCTCATTTCACCGATTTCGCTGACTTTCCAACACTCGAACCATTTTCCTTTTTATTACACAACAGTGACTCTTTGAGTGGCAATGCAGCATGGTATCATTATCATCATCATCATCAGAGAAGTATAGTATATGTGTCCGTACATATTATGAAGCTTTTCTTTTTCTCTTCCTTCTCTCTTCTCCTTCCACCATTTTTACACAATTTATGGGAAACAGTCAGCTGGAGGAAAAAGGAAGAGAAAGAGAAGAGCGAGGAGCTTGAGCCTGCTGGATTAACAAGATTCCATTGAAAGAGGATCAATTCCATTTCCTCCGTTCTGCTCTTTTCTCTTCGTCTTTCATTGCAAATGCAATGCATAAAAGATGCTTAGGTAGAGGAATAAGAGGAGAGAAAAAAAGGAAAAAAAAGATGTGAGTGAAGAATAACAACATCTCATCTCCTGAAAAAATTTTTTTCTTACGTTTTCCTTTTCTGATCTATTGATCATTTTGAACCAAATTCCCTTTTTTTATTGAGCAACCACTTTTTGGAGAAAGTTTCTTACTAACAAAAATGTTTCTGGAACCTTTTTTTTCACAATTAACTGCATTGTGTTTGGAAACTAACTGCAGAGCAATAAGATGAGTCAGTTTTCTTTACTCTGAAAATTGATATCCTGTAATTAAAGCTGTTAGAATGATATCGTGTTTCATCTGCATCCAAAAACTCTGAAAAATAACGTTTCTGCAGAAAAGCAGCAGCATATTGAAAAAAAACAGTGGTCGTGTCGTCGTAAGGTATCTAGAGTCTGCTCAATTATCCAGAGAATTCTAATCTTACAATCCTTGACACAGTTTTCTCCCTCTCCTTTTTTCCATTATCGCCATAATATTTGCCTACAATCCTCTCTTCTTTTGTTTTCTTCATTTTTCTTTTATTCAAATCACAAGGTCAAGCGTTGTCTAACTGATTGCTTTAAAGCCATTATTATTCTCGCTTGATTACCGATGGAAAAAAAACAAGATACATTGTCTCAAATTCCTTTGTGCT
>JAHZMZ010001558.1:0-12568 GCA_027743805.1 Lepidocyrtoides sp. E14 | reverse complement strand
ATTTTGGTAATGAGGACGAGTTGTCGGAATAGATTGTCGCATCGTCATGATATCATGATGACCTTTAAAAATATTTTTATTTTGAAAACAACCTCATCCTTCTTCATTTTATCGCTTGGGACAGTAAGATTCTCTCCCAGGGTGATATTAAAACTGTTTATTTTACTAATGAGCCCGTATGTAAAACTAGGATGAATGACAGTGGCAGCGGTAGGTATACTATAAGCTAGGCATTGTATGTTTTTTATTTGGTTTTCCCTGATTTCTCTAAAACCAGCTAGTTGGCTTTTGGGATGGCTGAAATAGAAATGTTGTTTTTGCCATTCTTATCTTGTGTCTGGTTGAAGGGCTTTCGAACAATTACAGATGACAAAGCCATTCTCTCTCGTTTTTTAATTTTTCAAAAGATTTTCTTTCGAAAAGTAGAAGAACCTGAGTTTACTTGTAGTATCCGTTGGCGTTATATATTTTATATAATATGTATGTATAGGTAAGTAGTTAACTTGACTTTGACTCGATTGCTAGTTACTGCTACTGCCACACTGCTCAACTTTGCTCAAGGCTGCTGGTGTATTTCTATTGATGATAGTGGATGAGACTGACTTTCTACTAATACATTTTGTACAAATGCCATCAGACTTACCATCACAACCACTACCGCACTTTCCTCTCTGAAAAATTGATCGTTTTTTTGGAATGCTTCCATCTGCTTATTTGCTTCCTCTTCTTCTTATTCTTTTTTAAAGTTTTTCCCTCTCTCTCTTTCTTTTTTTGGTAGGCAAAAAGGTTGATATGACTTGGTCTTTTTGGCTTATTGGCTTAGAGAATCAGTTGAGCTGCAGATGTCAAAGTGTCTAAAAGTCAATTTTTCTTTGGGGATTGATGGAATTTCAATTTCACTTGAGGAATGGAAAATGACGACGACAACTCCACACAAGTCTATTGTTGGCTTATTTGCAATGCGTAAATAACTTCCACTATTCCCTCTCTCTCCCCCTCCTCTCTCTCTCTCTCTCAGTATTATCATCATCATCCTCAATTTGTTTGCAAAGAAACCAGAAGCAGATGCTTAGGAGTATTGTTCCTACTTGATAAATTGGAATCATGTACTAGCATCCTATTTGACTTGAATTATAGATCCCACATGCACATTGTGTACCACGATTGTGGCTAAACTGGGTAAATAATTTATTAGCTTTTCACTTCAGCTTGACTTATTCCTACATATTCCTTTTTATATGTGTGCCGTGAGATCTCAGTTTGCCCGGTCGATATCAAAGTACACACCAGACACACACACCACTACTACCACCATACCACCACCACCATACTCGCAATCATAATAATCATTTAACCATTATCATCAACGTTTTCCTTTTCCTGCTCCTTGATTGCCAGCCGTTTTGTTCTTAACTGCATCCATACTACACTGGCAAATAACCCGCATATTATTTTACACTGTCACTTTCACAACCACTAATATCATAGAGAAGCAAGCTGGATTTTTTTTGTTCGTTAGACCTCACCGCAGAGAACAAGTACAACAAACAGCTCATTCTTCCCCCTCTGATATATTATGTATTATATGGGGATTATTACTATTACCACTACTGCATTGCAGTTATTGTCCATTCCATGACGGTAATGGTCAAGTAATCGCTATAATAATTGATAATGACAACATGTCAAGATCCTACTACTACTACGCAGGCTAATATCGCTAAGAACCTTTTTCACTTTCTTGTACTCTCTTTGAACCAAGTTCCGCTATATGCTTATTTACTTCCGTTCGCCGCACCGCACCTAGCTCCTCTATTTTCCTGAGAGCATGGCAGAAAATTGCATTAGCAGTGGTAACGATAAATGTCTTGATACTATAACTTTAATAAAAAACATTCCATTGTGGTCCTTCTTCCATGGATTAAATTTGTTGTACAAAAACAGAACCTAGATAATTGTTGCATGATAGAAATTATTAGGAATGCTTTTGAGGCCATATGTAGTAGTGTGTAGTTTATATTGAAGTAATTTGCTGAAGGAATTAGAGTGGAAATACATAGAGTACCTCTGTCTTGCTGTGACCTACATGATCTCCAATTTATATTGCAAGATTCATTCCTATATTTATTGGTGCATAAATTGGTTGTAGAAATAGGCATTGTAAATTGACACGGAGACACAGACAATAGACAGTACGAGCATTTATCAAAAATCGGAGACTGGTGAAGTGTGTAAAAAATATATAGAGAAAAAAAAGGGGAAAATGTCACGTTGTTTTTTTTTCTTTGGAGGATGGGTGTCGGGTGTCACAAGTTATTTCCTCTTCCAATCCATTTATCTCCCTCTTTGCTCATGTGTCTCTTCCTGTGTCTCACTTGGAAATTCTTGCCGACCAAATAAAAGAAAGGATGATGGTAGTAGTTTTGTGTTATGAAAAGTAAAAGAAAAAATATTCTCTTGACTTGCAAAAATGTACACAGGGTGTGACATGGCTGCCTGTGCATCCATAAAAAAATATAAATGTCCCATCAATTTATGTAGAGTCTATAAGTTAGCAGCACACACACACATATGCACATAGTATCTCATTTTATGGTCCAGTAATACCCATATCTCACTTTAAGACCTTGCGTATAATTTACTGTGCTTACTTACAATTTTTCTTTTAGATTTCCCTTCAACCACTATTATACTTTATGCTACTACTATCACCACAACTTCATTTAATATTCTGTGTATATCCCGCTGTTGCTTCGATATAACAAAGTGTAATAATGCCTACTTGTTTTTCCTGTCCAAAAAAAGCATAAAACTTCTGTCTGCCTGTTTACTCGACTTCCCGTGTGTTTGTCTCCATCTCTTTCTCTTTTTCACTCAAGCTTTTTATTTTTTTTCGAGTGGATGATGGAATGAATGAGAAAGGAAAGTTTTTCTTTTTTTTCTTAAACATGTGCGTCCCTGCTGCTATTATTTTTGTTATGCGGCATGCTTCTGTCTTTTCGTTCAGCAGATATATGTCCGTAAAGGAAGTTTATGCGGGAGACAAGATAAACTTGGTCATCATCATCATCATAATCGTATCTGCCGTGAAGACGAAATTTCTCTGACTTTCCTTTTCCTTGAATGCGGAGAAAAGGAAGCTTATCTTCTTATGTGTTTGTGTACATATTGTTAAGCGTATTTACTGTAAACGCAGTAGAATTAGAAAGCTCACAGAAAAAAAACAGAAAGAAAAAGTGGAAGAGAAGTGTGTGTGCATTTGGAATAGGATACGGTGGGAAAAGGAAACTGAATATCTTTGCAAGTGTGTGGTGTACGAGAGAAAGTCAATTCAAGTGTGTACTTTTTGTGTGCACTTCTCAGTCAACTTATTACTTCTTCTCTCCTCTGGTGTAACATGATAGCATTGTGTATTTGCTTCTAGCATGTACATAATATGCTATCTATAAAGGGATTTTGTAGGTAATAAACTTTTCTACGGTTTGGATGGTGTGGTAAAGTAGTAGAGAGGGAAGCCTTAGATTATTTATTCCACTTCGTTTTTAGACCTGCAATAATATTCTACTGTTGAATATGTCAGTTTAGCAGCATGGTTTCCTATCATTTGCCTTGGCACCATACCACTGCACACTACTACTACTACTGGAAAATGGTGGTGATACACTCTATTAGGTTGGTAACGCTGATACCACTACCGCTACAGCTTACAAAATGCTCTTATGGGATGGAAAAGATGTTGTTTTTTTGTAAGTATGGGCACATTATCTGTTTGCGCAACCAGGTATTTTTTTCACCATTTTTATGAGACCGTCTTAAGAAAAAGGACACTTCTGCGTAAATTTCCTCATTTACCTGCAAAAGGTGTACGTAATGTTCAGCCTGTTATTGTCCCGTGGGGGAACGTCAAGTTATCACGGGCTCAGATGCTGCTCGGCTCTTATTCAAAGAAATAACACAAACAAACATTTGTTCAATAGATGGGCCAAAATATGGGGGAGCAAAATGGGAATATAAAATTGAATAGTAGCAATATTGTACCTGTATGAATGTAGTTTTAAGCTTGTTTGGCATGCTTGAGTTTTTTAGGGTGTGGGCAAACTGAGACAATGGTATTTCATAAAAAGAAGAAGTTTGCCAACACTTCTAATAAAAAGGTAGGATTAATGTCCTCATATAATTACTGTAATGATAATGATGTAAATATTCTCTTAATGCAAAGAGTTTTTCAAGTTTGCGACGAAGGGGTAGTTACTTTTGTATTTTTATGGCACGCTAGGCAAAAAAAGTAAGTCTGTACTCTCACCGTATTATACATACGTTACAATAAAAAAGGGAAAAGTGCAGCTCACAGACCTGATTTCGTGGGTCCGTTAGGGTTTTTGGAGACTGGATCAAAAGCGCAGATGATCAAGGTCTTAAAGATTGTTAATTTTTGTTGGTTTTCCTAGGAAGGAAAAAGGAAAGAGAGAAGGGAAGTTTAGTTGATTAGATTGAAACGTGTATATTTTCCTTGACTTTCTCTCCGACGAATGAACTTATTACTTACATGCACACGCACGAAACATGCATGAACTTGGTTTGACTTTGCTTCTTTACTTTTTTTTTGTGTCATTTTGGTTCTGATCACAAAAGAGCAAGAGTTTTAGAGCACTTTATGTTTGATGTAATGCCAGTGGATGTACTGCATGGTTTGGTTGGTCTACATCCATTTGGTCGAGTAAATTGTGATTGTATGTAGAATGTATGTATGTATGTGGGCATTTATTTCGCTGGAGCAGTTATGAGTTCAAAAGAAGAGAAAAAAAATGTAGTTACTGTTTTCACTTTTTCCTACTACTTTTTTTTCTACTTTTCTTGTTCAAAAGTTGTCAGATTAGAAATGTCAGTTTGATTGGTTTGTTGCGTTGCCTTCCCATTTTCTTTCTCTGCTGTGCTGCATGTTGCTTTCATTTGGTTTGGAAAGTACAAAAAGAAATAAAAGTTTCACTTGACTTTTTCTGTACATGAGCAAAATTTGTTTTATGCCTTGCTCCGATTTTTCCCTGCCTTCTTGCTGAGATGATAGGAGGAAAGGCAAGTTGATATTAACTAATGGGCATATATACGTTACGCACGGGGAAGCTTTCCAATTAGTAGCAATGAGCTGGATTCCCTTTATTATTTTGTGATCGGTGGTGGCACAAAAAGGGAGGCGAAGGAGGTGCAAGTTGTGTGACGATTGCTCTCTCAGGCATTGCATGCACGTATGCCTATTGACGCAGCAAACTAGCTTTGTAAGCAAGCTTTGCAAGGACGATTATTTGTGTTTATGGGATAGATAATAATAATAATATAACGTATGGCTTTGCCAACTGTTTTGTATCATGCTATTCTTATCACGAAAAAAAAAAGTTGGAGGAAATCTCAGGTTTAGTTTTGAAGAAGATGATGAAGATAATGTTCATATGATGATGTCATATGCCTAGAGACATGATGCTGATGATGATGGTGATAGTTTTTAAACTTTTGTGTCACTGAAAATAAATGAGAACATATTTTGATGAAATATAGTGGGAGCGAAGAGAAAAAGTTTGTGATAAATTGCTACACACATTGGCTAAGGCAGCAAAAAAAAAAGAATGTGAGGACGTTACGTGCAAATAATAATATTTCCGATGAAAGCATAGCGGCTGGTGATTGAAATATTTGGTTGGTTTTTTTTCTCATTCTTTCAAACAGTAGTATTCACCCATATACATATAACATGTATGTACATGCTTGCATGTTTGCGTGTGGAGAATAAGACATGACCAGCTAGTTTAGTTTCCCGGCTAGAAAAGCTCTTTTATCATTTGTTACCTTCATCGTTTTATTTCCAACAAAGTACACGTGAAATATATGCTCGACTGTGTAATAAAGTTGTCCCGTCAACTTTTATGAATTGTTGACGTCTTCACCGGTGTAAAGACAGAAACATTTTGGCAAAAGGCAAGTTGTGATAGCACCACTCCTCGAATTACATTTCACAATAGTTACCTAAGCATAACGGGTTATCACCTAATTTAACCAAAAGATTAGTAGTAAAAAAAGAGGCGCTTACCTATTTTGAAAAATCTGCCAATTTACAATTGCTCGCAGACTTATTTAAAAATCTGGTTTTTAGTTCAACGATGACAGCTTTTTCCGGTGAGTTATGGAGGTTAAATGCGCATCATATTTCATTATCATCATCATCATCATCCTTAATGCTTTTTATTTCTAAAGGACAAAAAAAATGAAGATGATTTACTTTGATAACTTATTTGTACTACTACTGATAAAAAATATATTCATGAATGCACATTGAATGTACGCAGTTCAAAACTTGCGCAGCCACAAAAAAAAATAACCTCCACCAAATTTAAAATGAAAGACAGGAAGATTTGTTGCTGGTGTTGTTGTTGTTTTGACACAACAGGAGAGCAGTAACCGAGACTCATTTAAAAAGGGAAAAAAGTGTGTGTAAAAAAGAAAGAGTTTATTTACATTTTTGTGAGATGATGTAGTGGAAAATGCACATGAAAAGTTTAGAAAAAGAGTTGAAAAATCTCAAACAGAGAGCATTTGTGAGAAGATAATGCCAAAGGGAGTTTTACGATAATAATAGCAATAAAATAGGAAAGAATGAAAATGCCGGATTGGAATACGATTAGATGAGACAGTAAAACAGAGAGACGATAGAAGAGGAGGAAAAGCTGAAGTAACACGTTTTGTGCGTATGCCAAGTTGAGGATTTTATTCTAAAAGACATGATGACGGCACGGCATGGATGGTTTCATTTTTTTTCATGAGGACGCAAAGGCACATAAAATCGTGTAGGTTTTTCGATAACTGTAACTTTTGCGAAAAAGAAAATGAAAGAGTACTACTATTATTACTTTTCTTTATATTCTTTCTTTAGAACACGAGGTTTTGTTATGTAAAATTTAAACTGAAAAGTATAGTACATAACTGACTGACTGAGTGAGTACGGACATGCTCGCATTTTGAAATTGTAGCTGACAGTAAGAAATGTGATGTGAAATTGTAATGATTGGTTTACTTTTGAAAATGGGAAACGGGAGAATGGATATTTGAGTGAGCACGAGACGACAAGTTGAGAAAGAGAATAAGAGAGGTGCTCTTCTTTTCTTCTTGGCATTGTGACAACACAACACTTATTACATTTCGCATGTTAGCAGTTGGTAGCTTTATGAAAAAAATAATAATAATATGGAAATTTTCTATTTTTCATCAACAATATATTGTTTGTACCATTATCATTATCATCATTATTGTTTATAATCAGAGTGATGATGATGATGATGATTTTTGGGAAAATGGTGCAAGAATTTCAAGTGAACATTGTGAAATCTCTAAATAAAAAGCTTAATCACTGCCAACGCCTACGTAAATATTGGTATACAGAGGCGAGAGGTTTTTTCTTTAAAATAAATATGCCTACAACAAAATTTACTTTTAAAAACTTAATAATAATAAATATATAAGCCTTCAATAATTCTACTTCATAATATATATTTTTTGATGAAAACACTAGGTTTTATTTGTTTATTATTGCAAAGTGAATATATCAGTTTCAAAAATGTCTTTTTTTTTCTTTCAGTCTTCTTATCTCTGTTAAGTAAACATTTTTGCTAAAAGACGTTTCCTTTTCATCATTTCATCCTATTGAAAAGCGTCCGATGAAATGTGACTAAATTGTTGAGTTAATAGATTGTGATTCTTCTTCTAACACATCTCATCATTGTCCTTTTAACTTGTTTGCAAGAAGTGACGTAACGGTTTAAAAATAATGTGTATCTACATTGCAATTAGAACCAAAATAAACTGTCCCGTTTACATCACGTTGTTGTCAGGTCTGTTGGCGTTTGTAAATTTGAAAATTAAGGCGCCCCACAGCGTCGCGTTGCGTGTGGTAAGATATAAAAAGATAGATATATACATATATGCATGATGCATTGTACTTACTTGTTTCTGTATGGGTGAGTGATATGGTGACGGAGGAAAGGAGGATAATTAAATTTTGAAAATTAAAGAGACAGAAGACAAGCAAACTGGCAAGTGTTTGTCTTAACTGTCGTGGTAGTTGTTGTTTAATTATGGCAGATATTTCACTTTCACACCATTTCTTTTGGTAAATGCAACTTAATTTTTGCTCATAATGTCTAGTCCCTTTTCCCGTGCCACACTGTTGGTTCCACAGGTTTCTTTCTTAATTTAAACCGTAACTGTACCGTTACAACATTTATTTTTAGATTTTAGCATTCCTTCTCATATCAGAAGAAACATATTTATTTAATTTATCGCAGAAGATTCCTTAATTTCTCCTTAAACACGCATATCTTGCAGCTTTCCTCTTTTGCACACTGACACAGCAGCCAAAAAAGCCAACCTGTCTTATTAAATTAAATTGCAAAGCAATAATTGTTTACCGAGTATAGACACTGTAAAATTTAAATGGAGCGTTGAAAATAAATTGCTCTCCGAAGGGTTACGCATTTTGCTTAATTGTCAATTTTATTTACGTCTGCATTTTGTATGCTTATACCTACGCATATTTTTATGTGGCTTTTAGTACAACGAGGGAAGACACGATAGGTTTTTCATCGTCCCAAAAATAATTGGATTGTAAGATTTAAGCAAATTCCTGGTAATTGCAGGTCTGTTTGAGTACGTACACCAGATTTTTTAAAAAAGAGTCACTATGTTCGTCAAATGAATACATGCTCCTGTGAAGATTTTATTTCATCCTTTTGTTTTCCTCCGTTCTATTCATATCTTTTTTTGGAAAAGGTTGAATGCTAAAAATTGTGCTTAAGTTTAATGAGACGATAGCATTTAAATAAATGAATACATGCTCCTGTGAAGATTTTATTTCATCCTTTTGTTTTCCTCCGTTCTATTCATATCTTTTTTTGGAAAAGGTTGAATGCTAAAAATTGTGCTTAAGTTTAATGAGGCGATAGCATTTAAACAAGTACGTACACCTAGGCACATCCCTTTTCATTATACTACTGTCTCGCAAAATATGCTACAATGCAACTTGACAAGAAAATCCTCTAGCTAAACATTTCAAGAGGGCATCTCATACTACAAGTAAGTGGAGCTGCATAAATAGGATTAAATAATAAAAAAAGATATATTATGTAGATAAGGAAAATATGAATATATTTGTACTATATCGAACATACATATAGCTTATACATATGACTTACAGACAGGTATGTATTAACATACAGTCCAAGGACCCAATCATAATGAGAGGGACTCCTAAAAAGTTGCTGAGAGACAGTTGGAGAGAATCATACATCATCATTAAGCCCTATCCCATGTTTGACTTGACAGACAGACACAGTCTGTTTTCCTGTTTTGTTCTAATAAATGGGCATGTAAGAAGAACAATCCAGTTACCAGTATTACTTGAATTTATCATCATTAAGCCCTATCCCATGTTTGACTTGACAGACAGACACAGTCTGTTTTCCTGTTTTGTTCTAATAAATGGGCATGTAAGAAGAACAATCCAGTATTACTTGAATTTTTATAACAAGTACTTTGCTGACTGTGTATATTATATATCTAGAGGACAGACCCAGGTTTTATCATACACTACACTATAATTCCTCTTACCAAAGTAGAGATATGTAGCTCTTTTGTCACTTCATTTCTATTTTTTGTGTTTTTATGCAATACACCTTACGTTATTTATGTTCCGTATTTAATGGCTCTATCCATGTCATGTCATTATAAAAGGATTTGGCATTTTTCTCGGCTTATCCTCAATAATACTCTCATAGAAAAAAATTGCTAAGCGTATCGTCATGACTCATGACATGTTGACACAAAAAGAGAAAATCACTTGTTAAAGTTATCAGGAATATACCAACAATACAGTAGGATATGTATATCTATCACAAAACCTAGTTGTTAATGAAATTTTTTATTTCTATGTCCCTTCTGCTCAAAAATCTCATTTTGGTACGCCACAATTGCCACAAACACCAGTGGGCGCTAAAATATAATGGGTCAATAGTAGAGGTTCGAATTTCATTTGTTTTGCCCAGTTAAGCGTACTCTATTCAAAAATCATTTTTGCTTTTTATTATCCAACCGAGAACGAGTATTTAGAAAGCATTTAAAAATAAATAAATTAGAGGACCCGAAATGTACTGAAATAGCAATAATTAATTTTCCCATTCATGCATGAACAGTAAACCTTAGCCTACAGCAGCGAAGACGTCGGTTTTTTTATTGATGATATGATGATGACTCATCTTGTTTAAACAATTAAAAGGACAATGAAGATGTAATTATGAGAGAATGGTGATGAGAACTCTTGAAAGAGCTACCATCCATCATCACTCATCCATGTTTAAAATAAAATGCATTGTGTCAGATACACATTCCTTATGTAGGTATAGCAATACGAACATATTTGTCGCCATTTTGTGCGCATATTTTGCACTTTTTTTTTGAGACTGAGAAGTACTTTTATAAAAGTTCACACAAGTTTTAATTAACCTTACAAGCAAACATGCTATGGTGATAATAAGAACTACCCATTTTACCGATGCTGCAAGAAGGACATTCAGGCATTTTTATTTCTTTTAGAAATGCACTTTCTCATTTTTTATTTCTCACCTTTTAATTTTTGTTTTAAACTTCATGATATAAAAAGGTTCTTACAGGATATGATAACCTCCATGATGAGAAAAGACCTTAAATATTTGTCAGATCGTGGTTCTTTTTTCGTACATGTAATTTATTTACCTTTATTTCTAAATATTAATCTCGATGTCACACACATCACGTCGTTCTCGTTCGTATGTATATGTTGAGTCATGTTATTCGTTTATATAAAAAAAATCATAATATAATCCATATTTTTTTGCTATAAAAATTGTGTATCTTTCTTAACGTTAAATGTACACCTTAGAATTTTCAATTAATATACATAAATATTTATAAGTATGTATGCGAGAAAGTTTATAGTTTGTGTATACACTACACACACATATTTCCTTCCTTCTATCTTAATTTTAATTTCATTACAATATTTGTTTAATGTTGTTTGTACTGAACTTGTTGTTATGATTACGCAGGAGCGGTGTATCAAGAGCGGTACACTAACGGTCAACTACACCAAAGTCGACACGGACTATCGACTAAAGCATAATGACCTGCTTGCTAACATTGTTCATAGGTAATGCCAAACAAAAAATACAAAATACTACAACAAAAAAAAGTATTTATATTACTTAATTAAATATTAATAATAATTATAATCATTCTTCTAAACTCTTTTTTGCTCTCTTATTTCTTTCTTTTTCGTTAAAATTCTCTTATTTTTGTTGATTGTTTGTGAAAAAGAAAAACAATCTATACTTTATGGTCCCATGTTTTTCCTTTGAAACTTTATATTTACTATCGTATACTTTTTTTATTCATTGTTTTTATTTTCAGTTCAAAGTATCTTTTTTTTCATGTTTATCAAAAGAAAGTTGGCGAATGAATGTGGTTCTATTATTAAAAAGTATACTTAAATTTATTCGTACTATAAATACAGCAAACTATATGAGCTCATACAAAGTTATACCTCTAAGGAAAAGTAGATTAATGGAATTTAGACAATTTCACAATATTATTGTACGTTGTTATTGGCTACATACTAATCACAACCACTAAACGAGTACAGTAAATTCGATGGTCTTTTTGGATGATGAATGTGTTCTAGTAATTATCATTATTATTACACACACTGTTTGATTCTATTTAGTGTAGTAGAAAAACAATCATCCTCCTGCTATTCTATTTTTATTTACCCATATTTTAGAAATTGTGTGTTCAAATTACTTCTTGCTTTTTTAAATTTTATTTTATTGAAATATTTATTTTTTGTTTGCGTGCTTTTTGTGAATTTAGCTGGTAAAAAAGTAAGCTGTAAATATTTTAGACTTTTTTGCTTTTACTATTTCCGTCATCATATGCCTCGGATGACACAAGCTACATTTGTGATGAGAATAACTGGCTAAGTATTTGGTGCATTAAAATCATTTTATGTATACATATTTAGCAGGAGCAAATCTTTTAAATATTTCATTTTTCATTTTGTGCTTACGTTTATGAGGCAATTAAAATTACACCACTTTAACATACTTTCTTGATAATGGGTGTATGGAATATTATTCCTTTTAGCCGTAGAGAAAGGATACATTTCATGCACTCAACTTTTGAAAGACATGGTTGTACAAATAACTCTGCTAGTTCACAAAAAAACTTTTGCGAAGAAGAAGACAATTTATTCATGTGTGAAGAAGAGTATAGTGTCATGGCATAACATACATAATTGCATCAGATCATAGCTTTGAGATTTATTTCGTATTACCCTACAAAGTGTCTTCACCGTTTTAAAGTGTGTCCAAGATAGATACGGGGTTGACAATTTTGAAATACTAAAATAATCGTGCAGTAAATCAAACAGAGAGAGAGAGAGAGATGAAAGTGAGACACTTTGAATTTCACAAACTCATTCGTGTCGTCAAATTGTTTT
>JAHZMZ010001557.1:0-12864 GCA_027743805.1 Lepidocyrtoides sp. E14 | reverse complement strand
AATAAATTTAATTTAATTCATTTCACTTACCTTTATTGAGAACACGTAAACAAACAACACAGACAAAACAGTTGAGGTGATAGACTAGATCTTTAGCTCTCATAATTAGCTCATGAGAACCAATTCCGTTCCCGCATCGGGCGCAGGCACGTCTTGGTAATTGTTGGTATGTTCTAAAGTTTTTAAAAGACAGAGATAAAAATTAAAAAATAAAGGTAACTTTATACGTAGGTACATACGTACTGCTGTAGTTTCACCAGAAATGACACTCGTTTTAAATTGTTACACGCACACAATTTTCCAAGAAAAGATAATAATAATATCATCTTCCTGTCAGCTATGCATTTTCCTCGCGCAGCAAATAAGCTTAAAAGTGTAGAATTTTCATTGGAACTCACAGGAGTAAAGGGGAAAACAAGACACGTTAGGAGCAAACATTGTTAACAAAAGGGGTACTACATATAATGCATTGTTGCTCTCCTGCCTTTCATTTTTACTGAGGTTCTCAAAGAAAATCCTCATATTTCATGAATTTTCTGCCTGTCCATACAGTATAATAGGTAATAGGTTGCTCCTTTATGATAACTGCAATGCTATGCATTTTCTATGATGATGATGATGATGATGGGCAAGGCATGCTTTTTGCCTCCTAACTACTTTCTGCTCCTGCAACTAAATCCTCTCTACGACCTGCTGCTAATGAGACAAGTGAAATAGACAAGAATGCCTCCCTTTTCACAGGTAGATTACTGGTAATAACCATTTGTCAGATAAAAAGGAGAGCTCACAGGTTGCCATTGTTGTTACAGTTGACTTGTCTGTGTGTATGTGTTTCAATGAATGAAAAGGTTCCCTCATCAAATATTTATCTTTTTTGTACAAAAAAAGAATGACATGTGCCTGGGCGTTGTGTGGAGTAGTGGTAAGACTATTATATGGATTACAATTTTTGTCGCTCTGGTTCTGGTGACATTCAGCACCAACAAGCAACACAAAGAATTTTATTCCACAAAAGTTGCAACCCTGTTTCATCTAATTACTTTGATTTTAAATATTGCCAGGTTTGGATTAAAAAACTTACGCCAGCATGATGAGATAATCGTGGATTCTAGCAAGAAAAATTAAACCTTTTCCGGCTGCTGGATTTCCAATCACCAGTAGTAAGTCAAACTGATGTCTTATTCATGTAAAATATGAATACTTTATGCTTTTTTCGAGGGTAAAAAAATATAACAGCGACATTTGGTTCAATTCACAACATGGAACAAACAAGGCAAGGCACCCTTTCTTTTCATGTCTATTTAACACCGACCGTCTACACACCACTACTGATGGCAATCAGTCAATTTGGTTTTTGACATCTGTAGCAAATAATAATTTCATCAGGTGTGTCAAATTTTCCTCTACAAATGAGCGAGCTATATATGCTTTCCACCCGGTTGACTATATAGTTGTAGCTTTCCCTGTTTCCCTTTTTTTCTCCTCTTATCTCAAGTTTCCCCTCTCTTGTTGAATATTTGATCAGACAGGTAGCTTTTTTTTCTTCATTTCTTATTAAGTGTGATGGTAGCAAGGGAACATGAAAATTGTGGGAGATCTGCATACTACCGTGATGGTGGTGGTGCACTTATACTTTTATGAATATTTCGTCAAATTGCCACATGTGTCATATCAAGTTTTCTTTCCTCTCTCTCTCTCTATGAGGGAGAAAAAATAAAATACTACAAAATAATGGACGCATACAAACTGGAAATTTTTTAGTTTTTAGGGTTAGTTCAACTCAACAAACCAGCCAAATTGGCATGCCCCTTGTTGTCACTTTTGCTTACAAGATGATGATAATGATGATAGCAAGTCATTTTTGTAAAAACATGCTTGCCTCTCTTTCCAAGGTATCTTTCCTGGCTATCTGCTTGACATGCTTGGTATTTCTCACTTTTTTTCATTTCATTGTTCGTGATAGGTTTTGAAAAAATAATGCGTCGTAGTCATAGTCAGTGCATGTCTGTTTTCCATGCTAGTTAGCATGAATGAAGAGTTTTTCAAAATGACATGCCATTGTCTCATAAAACTTGATGGACTTTTCGTCAAACTTTTTTTTTTTTTAGAATGCATCATAAAAACAAGCTCGCCAACTACAAAAGCAAAGGAAGAGTTTTTTTTTCTGTTCCTCGTGCTGTGCGCTTGTTATCATCATTCTTCTTCTGTGAATAGGTAGGCAAAGGTAGTCAAGTGGTTACAATTAAATGCGTTCTCATCATGACAGGTGAATGTCAGCATGGCATATTACTCCTTTTATATGAATTTAAAACCTCCCGTGCATTTTTTTTATTCACAATAGATCTCGTTTTTTCTAAATAATTCAATTGAAAACCGCGAACAAGTGGTTCGTTTCTCATTTTAAAAAGGCGAGCACTTTAAAGGTATTTAAATGTACAGAGAAGCAAATGAGAAGAGAATGATGATGGATGGTTCATCAGCCTTTTATCATCTTTAAAAATGAATGTTTGCAATAGCAATATACATTTACTACTAGCTTACTAGCCGAAAATCATTTAAAATACTTGTCAATTATATTCATCAAAGGTATCATCAGCTTTATTTTGTCGGTCACTAAAAAAGCACGCCATGCTAACTGTATTGCAGTTGGAGGCATCATTATTGAATCATTACTATTCATATTTTCACACCCATCTCTATATCCTATGTTTTAATTAATATTCTACTAACTGACCGCATTTACTTTGGCCATTGTATAGTTCTCATGCAATAATCATTTTGTTTTATTGTCTCATCCAAAAGTTTTTTTATAACACGGAATAAAAAAACCCTTTTGAAACACAGTTAACTTTTAATTATTATCCGCTACTGATGAACTACCAGGAGGAGGATGGTATGGAACTCTCATTTATGGTATCAAATAAATTAAAAGATTTTTTTTATGAATGTTGTTTCTACTTTACGCGAATTTCCTTCATTAACAATTATTACAGTTTACTGTGTGTAAAGGCCAAACACACAGTGATGCTAACAAAACAGCTTACATATTACATACCTACATATATATGAGTTACACTTTTACTGTTGTTTTCTATATTTGCATGATACCCAACTTCATTACCTACATACATTTTTCTGTTTCAAATTAGAAAGCTTTTAACATACTATAATCATCATCATCACACTTGGATCAACCTGATATTTTTTTTTTTATAAAAAAAGCAATAAATCCAAGGGGCACTATAAAACAATAGCATACACATTAATGCGAGTGCGTTTGCTGATGCGTTCAAATAAATTAAAAGATTTTTTTTATGAATGTTGTTTCTACTTTACGCGAATTTCCTTCATTAACAATTATTACAGTTTGCTGTGTGTAAAGGCCAAACACACAGTGATGCTAACAAAACAGTTTACATACCTACATATATATATGAGTTATGCTTTTGCTGTAGTTTTCTATATTTGCATGATACCCAACTTACATTACCTATATACATTTTTCAATGTTTCAAATTAGAAAGCTTTTAACATACTATCATCATCATCACACTTGGATCAACCTGATATTTTTTTATATAAAAAAAGCAATAAATCCAAGGGGCACTATAAAACAATAGCATACACATTAATGCGAGTGCGTTTGCTGATGCGAGTAAAGTGCTATTTAAAAGGGTTCTCCCGTGTGTGTGCCAGGTCTTCCGGGAATCACTTTACTACTTTGATGAAATCAATTAATTTAGAGAAACACACAATTCCATAATAAGCAATTAACTATGAACACGTTCCTTTCTAGGTGATAGAATGGCATCAGCAACTAAGAAAAAAAATGCTCCGAATAACGGTAAAAAACTTGTAATGCAGATGATGGTGTTCATAAGAAGAAATATAAATATAACTTAAAATGCTAAATTGTATAAGTATTTACGGAAAAACTTGTTCATAAATTGTTCTTTTTTATATTCAAAAAGGTTTTTATTCAGAGAAAAAAGGAGAACAAGCCAACAATTCAGCACCGTAATAACTTGTAAGGCATGCACCATTTTGATGTATTCATTTGAGATGAAAGCACAATTAAAAGAAGGACTGAAAAGATAATATTATGATGATGGTGCCAACAAGTTAAACTTTCTGTTTGGAGAAATGAGACCACCAAAGGTGTAAACGATGATGTTACCTATCATTAGAACAAACAAAATAAGAGAAAAAATTTCTTGGTGTGTCTATATAATACATATTATGATAATCGAAATAATGAATTTTATACCCATGAAGCATATACATTAGCAAATCCATTTTCATGATTACTTATTCACTCGTATGTGTACAAAAAACGTCTCACACCTCTGAGAATAAATTACCGAGGCAAAATTGAAAAAAAAACCAAGTCTATCCCGGTGGCATTGATATAAAAAACGACATGAACTGTTTGTCTAATTAATTATTACTTTTTTTTTAAATGGAACGACAATGATTCTCATCAACACAACGCTACTTGAACTACACTGCTACTTTTACTATACAGCTACCAGGATTAAAGTAAAATCATCATAATCTGCCAAATAATAATAATGATAATAATGATAGAGGTTACAAGTAAAAAGTATGGAACATGTTCTCATCATGATCAGTCCATTCATTCTCTTGTGCCATCATCATCATCATCACTCTCTTCTTCCTACTTAACTTTGTTCCTTTGTTTATGTACTTTATCAATGTGAAAATGTTCGCACATTATTTTGATTAACTTTTTTAGTGAGCATTAGATAATCAGAATAATGTAACATGGTTTTTGCAAGCAGCAGACATTATTATATAATGTAATATGGTTCAGTGAGTTTAGAGTAAAGTTAAATTAGAAGGAGGTAATAATGATAACACAATTGTGGCGTCTTTTCTTTTAGAAAGGTACCGAATGAACTTTTATTAACCTTTCCTTGTTCAATCATCATCCTGTCATTCGCAGACTCTCTGTACAACCAAAAAGCAAGTCTTGAAAATGCCCGTCTTTGCAATAATAGGTATTACGTTACAAAACATGAAATATACATATACATCCAACAAGAGAACTGCATCTGGTCAAGTCAGTGACAATATTGTCACCCTATTAGCTACTGTTCTGAATGAAATAACCAGTTTCACTAGTTGTCTTATCTGTAACAGCAAAAGTTTTTGTGCAGACAAAAAAAATGAACAATATAAGATTATGATGATGAGCAAACAATGGTGTTTACTGCAGGGATTTTTAGCAACTGTTTCTTTATAGATATGGTTTTGGATGGATTTACTATTCTCTGAGCTCTATCAAGTTTCAGGGGTGAAAAGAAATAAAAAACAATGTTTACTTAAATTATGTGTAGGCAAAGCAGATTTAGCTATAAATCCAATGATTTTTATGGCGTAGCATGGAATGCCTTGTTTGCTCAGTAATAGCAGTAGTAAAAAAAGAGCTAGCATTTCATTTGATGAGATCGAGTGAACGATCGGTAGTCTTTTAGGCTTTCCCTCTCACCGCACTCTCTGTTGTGTGTATGCATCATTTATAGGAGATTTTGTGAGGATGTGGATGATGATGGGAGTGCTCCTTTTGACGGTGCAACTTGTCACACGCCATCACATTCTTACTCTAAAGTTTCCACTTCACATTCTCCTTATAGAGATGCATTCCTGTTATCATGATCATTTTTAAAAGTTACAGTGTAGCTTTGTTCCGAAAATAAAATCACAAGCAGGTTCAAAAACTTACTTCTTTTTATTCTACACACAAGGCACACATGAGCCTGCATATTATTTACATAAATTCTAAGGTGCATGGTGTCATTCAAAACACTCTCTACTACACCATATCAGAGAGGAGAAAATTCTTTTGAAACGTATCGAGGCAAAATTGGAAGGAATGGAATTTTTTTCTCGACACGACGAGAGCACAATCATAATTATGCTACAACCGTACTTAAAATTGCTTACAAAAGATTTGCATAAATCTCGTCAAATCATCAAGTTTAACAAGTAAAATCTTGAAATGCTTTACTACCATCGTTTCCGCTGTCATGTTGTCATTATTTTCATTCTGCGGCTTTTTACGAATTTACGATTATATATGTACCTACACGCACATCATCACCACTACTACATCAAGAGCAAAGAAGGATCCTTGAATAGAGTCCATGCCATGCCTTGGTAGTAAATCAGCCACATTCTAAATTCAACTATCGCACGTCATTCTTCTTCGGCGCTTCATTATTAAAGGCCTCGAAAATGCATCTTCAAAGCTTCATATCAAAACTACCATTTCCGCCGGCCACAACATATTTGATATTTTTTTCTTTCAGTTTTCAAGTGTCAATAAACAACTCCAGCTTTCTAAAGAAAGCTTGCATACGGTTACGGTATAACAGTGATAATAACAATGAAAACGCTAATAAATACAATACAGGGTTGAGGAAAAATCCTTGCCCATACTTCAACATGCACGATGCACGCCCAAATACAGTGTTGTATTTTTCGTACATGCATTTCTTTTGCAGCCGTATTGGATTTTTACCGAGGTCGTTTTTGTTGACGATGAAAATGATATGTACCTGAGTTATTTGTATTACAACCGAATGAAGAGTAATAGTGTTAAAAGAGGAGTGATGATAGAGTTTTTTAGCCATCAGCATTTTCGAACCTCCAAGTTATACAGCCTCAGCACTGGTGTGTAAGATTGAAGTAAAGAAAATGTACCTCTGCTTTTACCACCACTTTTTTCCTATAAGTTGAATAACATCTAAATAATAATAATAATAATAATACTTTCCGAGGTTCTCATCAGCACATGCTATAAGATTTCCAACTCTATAGAGTTTTGCTAACTTGGATATTACTCCTATAAAAATATCTTTCAATATGCATTCTAACATGTAGAAAGAAATGAATCGAAATGGAGTCTAGTTGTTAGTGTATCGTATCATATAGATCTATTGCTGTGATGCGTATATTATTTGTTCCTTCCTATTTTCTTGTGCCACTGCCATTGGATGTGTATGACTGTGTGGTATGCCCATCCATCCATCCGATTCAACAACTACTTATAGTTTACAACTTTACTACCACACTACTTTTGCTATATAAGCAAACGAAACGAAGGCACCTCTTCAACTTTTTACTTCTCTTTCTCTCCGCTCACTAACTAAACTCAGCTCTTCTTCTTGAGAAGAGCACTAATGAAGGGTTGCCCATGGCAACTCTTCGTTTACTCTCTTCTCTTCTTTACCATTCTTTTTACTGCTGGCTGCTATGCATACACACAAAATACACTGAGAGAGAGAAACAGAAAGAGAACACATTTCGTTATTCGACAATACATGCATTTTTGACAAGCAAAAATCTATAGATTCCTACATAACAATAATAATAATACGCATAAAAAAGTATACAAAAAGTCCAATTCTATATAATATTACAGCATAAATAAATATACAATATTTTTCTCAGCGAGTTGTTATATTTTTGCGCTCCACAATTTCATTACTCGACGAATTGTGAATTTATATGAAATGTCCACGTGATGCGATATCATTCAGTATTATTCCCATCACTTTGATGCAGGAATAGGTGTGTGTATAAACTAATGTTGTAGGTTGTGCTGAATGATTCATTTATTATGTGGGCATGTACATTTTTACATGCATATTATTATTATGCCCGAATGATTGCTGCTACTACTGCTGCTGTTTTGTCTGTAAATAGAACGAAGGAACCTTGTCTAAGGCGTGCGTTTTCTCCTTGTCGTAATTCAAGTAGTAGCATGTACTATACATGTAGTCTCAAAGTTTGACTTGTGCTCTCTCCACTGCCACTGCTGCTGGCATCAATGGAAAATGATTGAGCATACAGCATCATTACTCATATTTTCGTCATTATTTTTGCCCAGTCAACTCACATCGAGGTCGTTCATGCGTTTGCTTTCTTTTTTTCTGTTGGCTGCTTTGATATTTTGTGTAAACATGGCTGTATAACAACACAAGGTGATCATGATGTTGTTGACGATGTTTGTTGTAAAGACACTTGCAAAACCGCATGTGAAGTATTAAAAATACATCCGTCCCCTTTCTTGTCTCAATGGTCAAATAGAAAAAAAGACGAAAAAAAATTTTCTTTGATGTTTTCTGTTTGAATAGTTGGTAGGTTTCTTTGTAGATTTTTTAAAACATAATTTTTATATCTTATAAAGTTCATGCGTTGATTATACTGTAAAATTCGAAAGAAAATGTTTGCTTTATCATCATACCATCATTATTATTATCGTATTTTTATCAAACCTGGCTACTACGAAAAACTAGGTATAAAAACATGATAATTTTATTTCACATGGCCATCCATGTATGCCTAGATGAGAGTAGTACATTTTTGGATCCCACTTAACACTCGGACTTACGAAAAAAAAGTTACTCACGCCAAGATCCCTACAACGGTATGACACAAGACACAACATTCATGTGTATACTGCCTCACCCTTTTTGCAATAAAAAAAGTGGCATGAAGGTGTTTATTGTCCTCGTCTACAAGAAAGGGCGGAGAAATGAACTGCGCCTATAGTCGACACGTTTTTGAACGCCCACCATCCTACAGCTTGATCAGATTCATCAGATTGTAAAGATAAGCATATTAGCTTACTCGCAGAGATAATATAAGCTTCAACGACATTATTATTACCCCGCTGCTGCTGCCGTTTCTACTGGTGCAGAACAGTTAGCTGAATTGAAACAGTAACAGTGTAGCGTAGTAGTAGTAGTAGAAGCTAACTATGGAAAAATAAAATATAAATGCCTTGTTTTCATTTGGGTCATCATTATCATAATAGGGACGATACGTCAAAAATTCAAGCACGCCCCCTTCTGACACAATGTATGGAAATAGCTCAAGTAATAATAATTGATAATGCATTTTACGTTTTGCAAATTTTTCACGTTCACGCATACCTTGCATCATTCCGACAATGCAAACATTGTAAAACATACTTTCTTAGCCTTAAGAAATTTTCTCAGAATTGTTTGCAGAAAGCGTATTGAACTCTCTCCCCTGTTAGTTTTCCTTCACAAATCATTTGATAAATAAAAATATTCTTAGCCCACCTCGGGAAGTTTAACGGAGCTTGACGTGAGCGTTGGAAGTCTCCTAATTAAATAATAATTCAAAAGTGAAATATATAAAGAGAAGTAGTAGTAGTACTACGGATCTGTAAATCATATCATGTGTCGGTAATTACTTGGCGTATTGTATTCTTTTCCTCTCTCTCTCTCTCTGATGAAATACTGTCGGATGACTAGCTTGATGCACATGTGTATAAAAAACTTATTCCGTCAATAACTTTTTCTCCACCATTAAAAATCCTAATGGCATCACAAGACCAAGACACAAGTACTGTAAAATTGTGCTCGGAGCAAAAATGTAATTTAAAAGCAAATATTATTATCTCTGCTTCGCTTGGGTGAAACAAGGATGAGTGAGTAATATGAACATTGTTAGATATTATTATGTAAAAGTTTTTAATTTTTTTAAAAGCAAGAAAAAATTCGATATGTATACAACATTACGACAGGTGCAGTGAGTGTAATTCATATTTTTATGCATTTATGTTGTAAATATATCACTTAGGTTCTACGTATAAGAACTTTTAAATTTATATATTTACAAATGTAATAAGTACATCATCATCATGATCATCTATAAGCTGCACTTTGCTTCGTAGTAGTACTTATGAAGTAGCACGAACGTAACTCATATCAGCAATATAGTAAAACTGAGAGAGAAACACGAGTAGCCTTTTAGATTCATAACAGTGATAAAGAATGAAGCAATTTTGAATACATATAAAAATTCTGGTGTTTTCAAGTGGCTACAAATCTTGATGCACTCTTATCATGGGAAAAGATCTAAAACTGATAACTGCAAAAAAGGAATACCATGCTGTTCTCTTTTTCTCCTCTCTCTGGAAGCCTTCTCCTACATTTTTTTTTCTCTCCACTGTTATCTGCCACCAAAACACTCAACAGACTCAACGAATTTGCTTGTGTCGGTTATTGACTATTCTGTAGGGCTGTTTGTAAACAAATATGCTCACATTAACGATGATGTTGTACATTANGAAGCCTTCTCCTACATTTTTTATTCTCTCCACTGTTATCTGCCACCAAAACACTCAACAGACTCAACGAATTTGCTTGTGTCGGTTATTGGCTATTCTGTAGGGCTGTTTGTAAACAAATATGCTCACATTAACGATGATGTTGTACATTAACAAATATTATGCCTTATGATAAGTTACAAATCCGTACATTTTGCTGTTTGAATTTTCAGTAGTAAAATTGATCTACCCATTAAGCAATTTTTAATGGTAAACCTTTATCAAAATATTTTAAAAACTGCCCGTGCTTGGCAAGTTACCGAGAAGCAAACTTGTTGGTATAAACTATAGGTCTTTCTGAGCTGCTTCTTTATCCTGTCCAATGACTGTTATTATAAGCGCAGGTCATGTTTCATTGTATTATCATAATTACCATGCACCAACCATGTAATTTTGTAACGCTGCTTACGGTTGAGCTCAAAAAAAAAAGAATGATTATTATCCTGTCCAATGACTGTTATTATAAGCGCAGGTCATGTTTCATTGTATTATCATAATTACCATGCACCAACCATGTAATTTTGTAACGCTGCTTACGGTTGAGCTCAAAAAAAAAAAAGAATGATTATAAAAATGTAGCGCTCACCGTAAGCACAATCCAATTTTTATCGCTTTATCAAAGTTACATGAGAAGTGCAAGCTTAGCTTTTTAGTTAAATGCCAGGTGAGTCTTCTTAATCTAAATCGGTACCTACATGAGTATTCCCCATGCATGCATGCGCGTAGTGGTAAACTATTAAGAACATATTAATAGAGCAAACTGTGGAGATATGTACACATGCGTATCAGTCAGTACCTCAGTAGCGGCACCTTAGAAAAATGGCAAAGGTGATGATGATGTGATGCGACATAAAAATAAACGTGATCGGTGTGTAAAGCTTTAGTGAAAGAACCACTCAGCAGCGGCACGGTGACAGGTGTTTGATGCTTCTTTGATGGTCATTTCGTCAAGAAGATAAAAAAAAGACACTAGTCTTAAATTTGCAGGATCCCTCTGTCATATTAGTTGCATGACATGTGTTTTTAATGTGATGGGGACTGTGAGTGAGCAAAAATATGAGAAGAGAAAACCACTAATATACTGTTACTGGTTGGTTTGGTTCCTGCGAGCTGAGTGCTTTAGTTTGCACAGGAAGTTCGATTGTCGATTCTGTTGTGGTGAATGTTTTGATGTTATGATGGGAGGAATGAATGCAAATTTAATTCTGCTCACGTTGTTTCACAATTAATTTGAGGAAGAATACAATTTGCTGAGACCTAACTTGCCCTGTGGTACACAGTTTACGATCACATCATGAGACCTTGAAGCCAAAAATGCTTACAGGGAAAAAATAAGTACAATATCAATAATATCATTCTTTTGTCATTTTGTAAAGCTCGAGTCGTTCACAAAATAGAAAAGGTGTGAAATGGGATAAACTACCTCTCGGTACGTTCAATCGATTAGTCTACACGCGTCTATGCAATTCAAAAATTGCTTTATTCACACGTACGATTCTACATTTGCAACTTAAAATCTTAATAATAATCACAGTGTTTTGTACAAATTCATCATCATCATCACTGATGGTAGTAGTTAGTACTTTGGCTTTGCTTGGAGGTTTTTTTTTCTAAAAATAAGTACAATATCAATAATATCATTCTTTTGTCATTTTGTAAAGCTCGAGTCGTTCACAAAATAGAAAAGGTGTGAAGTGGGATAAACTACCTCTTGGTACGTTCAATCGATTAGTCTACATGTGTATATGCAATTCAAAAATTGCTTTATTCACACGTACGATTCTACATTTGCAACTTAAAATCTCAATAATAATCACAGCGTTTTGTACAAATTCATCATCATCATCACTGATGGTAGTAGTTAGTACTTTGGCTTTGCTTGGAGGTTTTTTTTCCTACGGCAAGTAAAAATAGTCAGAAATTTCTTATCAATGTAATAATAATGCTGATAATACAAGCATGCATTTATTGCAAAACGGTACAATATACATACTTTTTATCCTTTGTCTTTATCTTAACATCTTTACACATGTACGTTCTTACATGAGAATAAAATCATGGGTAACTTTTATGTTTCTTTTACTTCAACTTGATCACATTCATTTGCTTGCTTATTGACATATTGATGATACACAACTTGTAAATGTGCAATGATAATGCGCTATCATCATTTGTCCTGCCTTTAACACATACACAGATGATGTCGACCCTGAAAAAGGCAACTAATTTCAGTGTAAAACATTATTAAAGGTCTACAAAAGATACGACGACAAACCTACCACCACCACGCATATTATATGCATTCAAATGAAGAAAATACATAGCTGCTAGGCCCTGCTGCAAGAAACAAACTACATCCATTCGGGGCTACTTCTCCATCATCGATTTTGATTATAATACGCAACTCACGGTGCAATTACCTGTGGAGATAATGAAAGGTTTCCCTAACCCAATTAGTCTGAGATTTTGTCGATAAGCTACTATTTAGGCGGCAGCCAATTTACATGGTGGTATGGTGTTGATGATGATTGTGTGATGGTGAAGAAGTGATGGTGGTTATTTGAAAATGAGATGGTAGAGTTAAAATAATAAAGAAACAGTTAAAAAAGCTGCTATATCTAGCTTCTTCGTCAGCAAACTGCAGCACTCACGTCTCACGTCCTCGGCAAAATTCATGTAGACAGACAAACACACGT